>APFE031297860.1:2474-189113 GCA_000404065.3 Pinus taeda
TTCCACATGAGAGGATGAGAATTTTATACAAAAGCATCCAGAACTACTCAAGCGTTGAGGACAACACTTTTTTTGAAGGAGAGGGGCATGTTGGGTCCCCACAATACTAGTGATTACCCCATTACTATTGTAGTTGTACCCTTATTAATATTGTTGTGCCCCTATTGTGCCCATATTGTTACTATTGTGCCCCATAGAAGCCCACTATTGTTATTATTGTGCCCTTACATTATTATTGTTATGTAGGCTCTGATTATGATATGACCCCTTAGACTCCTATATATAGAAAGGAGGTCTTTTCATTTGTATCATCATCCAAGAATTGTTCATTTATGTAATGTAAAGGAGGTTGCCCCCTTGAAGAGGCTGAATTCTAAGGCGTTGATCTATCTTTTCTATCTTTTCTTGAGCTGGTTTCATAAAAAAGTTACTATGATATGATTCAACTTCCTATGTGTTAGTTAAATAAGTGGAATCAATGGAAACACACCATACTAGACCTTCTGCACATGCTACAATACTCCTAGAATGCATCCCAATCATTCCCGTGACCAACCCCTGGGTCCCACTGAGTTTTTATACCACTAAACCCCCATATGTGCCCTTGATATGGACAAAGGCACATCTGAAAACCTCTAGACACATGCACAACATGGGTATGCATGCATCTGGGGATTTTTCTCCTCAGACTTGTGCCTGCAACTCTGGGATTTTAGCCACTTTTTAAGCCTATAATCCAGGTCACTGCTCGAAAACCCCTGTAGCTTTTAGAATCCATATTTTACATAATGATAAGACTTACAAATAAAAAATTTTCTCCAGGACTAGGCCTGACCATCCCCAACCAGGAGTGACATTCCATCAAACGCTTGGCATCAATGCAATCTACAAGAAATGAATACAAGACAGAGCATAAATGATTGATAACTCATATGAGACTTGACAAGAAGGATAACCACTCTCTTCCCTTACATGTTTTGACATTAATTAGGTCTTTCATCCATTATCCTTTCAGTTACAAGTAAATAAATGAAATAACCATGACTATAACCAATCAAATAACCATGCTTATAACCAACACTAAACCATGTAAATAATAATGAAATAAAAAACATTAAGGCCACATAATAACAAGTACAGAAGCAAGAGAACTTACCTTTTATTAAACATAGGCAAATTTGACCACGTTCAAGACTTCCACGTACCACCGAACCATAGACATGGCTAAACCAAATCTTTCTTTTAGCCAGTCACCCCTGTGCCATATTCCAAACATGAATGTGAGATATCATGGATAAATTGATCAAAAAACAACCAAGGGAATCCATAGGTTAAACCATACCATAGAGAACATAGAAGTGTGTGTCCAGAAGTCTAAAATAGCCTAACAAGTAAACCAAATCGAACCAAAGAAAAAAATAAACCCAAAACAATCATTAACACTTCGGCCTATCCACTTCAAAATTGCATTGAAATTTCAGAACAAGTGAATATCTATGTCAACAAGGTTGTAGAGATTGAATACTTGATAGAGATGCTTCACGTGTAGTGTAGTCTTTCAGGGGAGCCAACAACTCTATCTCCAGGATGATTACTTGGTCGTAGAGACTTGTCATAATTACCTTCACTACTGCTTGGCCTTGTCCTCAACTTCGCTCTGATACCATGTTAAATTTAGGATCACATGTTCTTTGCTGAAGACAGAAGCTTCAAAATCTCATTAGCCCAATTATTAAATCATTAGCTAAGAGATTCCTGTAACTTCTTTATAGAAGATAACCTTTGAAAGGATGACAATCAAGCTTCCAGAGTTCTTATCTGTCTTGTTCACAACTTCGATTGTGAACAAGACTGTAGCACTATCATCAATTTATACGTATTGTAACATATCACCATTGCTAATAAGAAGTACCGATGTCATACTTAATGTTGACCATAAATAGTGGTGAGCTTGAGGTGACATACATAGAACAGTACCACATACATATAACTGTGTGGGAACCAAGAAAGATCACTACTCAGTATTCTATTTTTTATTTTTTTACTTTTATGATAGCTTCAGGTCTTACAAACTTCCAAGAGAACTACTTCTTCTTGAAAGATGACTTCAATAAAATTCCTATTTTGCTACTTGATGCTAGGTATAGAATATTTCAGGGAGACTAATTATCCTCAAACTGAGAGAGGATTGTCTGAAAATCAAATGCTTCCACTGCTTGTAACCAAACATTTATTGAGGTCTACTTCTAGGATCACAATGAACCTACTATAAATCAACATCTCCATAGGTTGACTCACCTTATATAAGCAGTTTGAATTGAATATATATATGTGTGTTGATCAGGTCACTATAGGAAGTGCAAGATTCATACTATCAACACATATTCTTATCACTGCATTAGTCTCCATATATGTTACTGCACTCATCTAGGAAAGTCACTGACATTATAATTTATGAGGTTAAAATAGATTATTGTCCATAATTTAAGTCACTGCTATGATTTTTGTTGAGTGTTACTGTCCATATGATATATAGATTACTAATACCTTATTCACTGTGTCATGGCTAATATATGACGACCGAGAATCGCCATTAATGGAGTCTAGAGTGCAGGTTTGGAGGATACATACAAGACTTAGATAAGCCATACCTTAGAAAAATATGATCCTTAAAGAATCACATCTAGGTTTTAACAAACTTCTTGAGAAGGTGCATAGAGAGGTGATATGTAGTCATAGTGAGTTATTCCCACACCATTATAGATCCATTTTGATGAGCCGTAGACCATAGAAGAATGAATATGCTAAAGATATCATGGACAAAGGTATAACGAGGCATTGCTAATACAGTGATGCCAAATATAGCAATGCCTATAGCTTGATTTTGAGGAAATAAAATATTGCCTGAAGTAAACCCATAATTTCCAAGGTTAAGTGTGAATGCCAATTCCTCTCTTAGGTCCATTACCACAATTCAACAATGCATTTTTAATGTTCACCTTCAATCAAATTCTTACATACTTTTCCCTCAAGACCACATATTCAAGGAGCTATCCATTCACTTT
The DNA here is from genome assembly GCA_000404065.3 of Pinus taeda. Lineage (NCBI taxonomy): Eukaryota > Viridiplantae > Streptophyta > Pinopsida > Pinales > Pinaceae > Pinus > Pinus taeda. The sequence goes on from APFE031297860.1 coordinate 5,540, forward strand.
TATAGGTAAATCTATGCAAAATCAGTTTCAGTAGAGAGTCTTGACAAGTTGGAAAATGATATTGTGGAGACATTGTGCTTTATTGAAAAGTACTTTACTCCTTCATTCTTTGATATAATGTTGCATTTGAATGTACATTTGAATGTACATTTGGTGCGTGAGCTTTGATATTGTGGCCCGGTTGCATATATATGGTTGTACCCCTTTGAGAGGTACGTGAAACTTTACTTTTTATCAAGCACAACAATAAGATGATTTTTTTGAAATCTTTTGACATTACTTAATTCTCTTTTTTTCATTTTGTAGGAACATAAAAGTATATAAGAGTTATGTTAATAACAAAAATAGGGCTGAAGGATGCATTGTTGAAAGTTATATTGTGGAGGAATCAATAAAGTTTTGTCGAGGATACTTGAAAGGTATGGAAGATATTGGATCCACACATGGTCGAAATGAAGTGTGGGATGATGAAGTTGAAGAAGTTATCCTTGATGGAAAGCCATTATTTGCTCCAATTCCTTCAGAACTGGATGACGTTATTTGGGAACAAGCCCATAGGTGGGTTCTATTTCACACAAAAAAAGTTGATACATGGATAGAGTAAGTAACATATTTGGCCAATAATTTTTTTGTTTGTTTGTTTATGGTTTAAAAAAACATGGATCCATGGATAGATTAACATAGTTTACCTTTAAAATTATTTTATTGATATTTTATCAAAACACATTAACCATCATATCTATTGTCCATAATTGTTGAATTAGGATGCACATAATGGAGATTTCCAACTCAATTACCCAAATGAAAGAAGATGAAGCTCTATTATAGAAACTCCACACCCATAATTCTACTAGTTGGTTAAAACAATAGGTAACGATATTATTTATATTATAAGTGTACTTAAAAATCAATATATAGGAATATTTTCATGTAGGAAATTAAATATTTTTCCAAAGGTTGAATGTATGAATTCTAACTACATTTAAAAATCTAAAAATATATAGGTGGAAGGAGATGGAAAGGTGTCTGATACACTTAAAAGGCTAGTGTGTGGCCCCAATAAATTCGTGAATAAGTACAAGGGATTCCTAATCAATGGTTATAGATTCCATACAAAAAGCATAGAGAATGAGAGAACCACCCAAAATAGTGGTGTGTGTATGGAAGCTCAAACAATGATGAGGTCAAGTTCCAAAGATGCAAACCATGTACTTCAAAACTCAACATTTTATGGAGTGGAGAGCTAAGTATCATTTTCCAATTGAGATACATGCATCTATATTTAATGCATGGATGTATCATTTGTTTAATGACACCTTTCCTTGGGCATCTAGGACCCTAGGTGTAGGAAGAGGTTGCTTTAGCTACCACATTTAGGTTGATATATATGATCCATGTGTATATGGCATCTTCAATGTGTATTACTTTTATTGGATCACTTAAGCACTCTATTCTAACTCTTGATGCTTTGGTTATACTTTCTAAGCTAGATTGTTCCATGTTGTTTCATAATTTTACTCAAAGAAGTGTGTCATCTTGATGGTTTGGGAATATACTTGGTGAATTGAGTAAGTGCTAGACATCAATATTATTGTACCCCTAAGATCCTTTAGTCAAATTTTATCCCATGTCATTCCAAAGGATTTTCATTCGTTTTTGTGAGATGACAACTTTACGATTAAGCATTTATAGATTTTTGACAAATTATTTCCCTTTTTGTCATTTGTGATGAAAGAAAAGAAAAAATCGAAAGCCAAAGTCATTAAAGATACAGTAGAATTATGCATCTAAGTCTAAACCCTAAGTTTCAAGTGCAAATTCATGTAAATGTTATATATATGAGTTGTTCAAGACTAATAAAAACCTCATTCCCTTAGTCCTAGATATAAGAAAAAGGAGGAAGGAAAATAAGGCCCATTGAATGGTAACCCACGATAGTGAAACCCAATATCTCAAAATGACAACTGCAAATATTTCTAATTGTTTCCTTTGAACACTAAATGAGTGGTGTGATGAAGAAAGTATCTCAAGTAGAAATCAACTAGCCTCAAATGAATTCCAAATTCTTGAAATATAATAACGAGAAAGGGTGGTTGTTGGGTAATATCTTGGTTGATAATTCGCATTCTCTAGTTCAACAAAACATCCTTGAATCCCTTTTATTCATATTGCCACCAACATCAATCTAATAGAACAAGAGAAAAACACAGTGTTGATGATATAAAATATGTTTGGGTTGGAGAGCCATGTTGAATGCATGGATGGTTGAAATGCCAAATGGAATAGAAGTGGACAGATATTGCATTTATCTTCAATGTTTATGTAGTAAAATTTTGTTGTGAGGGATATAACACAAATTAAAGGTGATAGGACTCGAGTGGGGTTGAACAACAAATGAAGCACATAGACATTGAGAAGAATACATTGGAGTGAGGAGCTTCCCCTTTGTTAATAATGATTATGTTTACAAAGTTCATCAAATGCATGGATGAGGGTTGCATGCTAAGTGTTGTGGAAGATGGAAAGTAATTAGCACCCCTGGGTGGCTCTAATGCAAAGGGTTAGACATAATCTACATTAGATGTGAGTGTGTATCCAACACAATATCACTAATTTACGATTCCATTGATTATTCTCCAAAGATTGGCTAGGTGTCTAATAGTATTGAGGGTTAGTTTAAGTAGCCATGAGTAAGGTGTGAGATCTCTCTCCCCATTTTGGTGAGGTCACAAGTTCAATTCTCTTGGTCCTTTAAGTGCAAGAAGATTGGAACTTGGGAATTGATTGTCTACCTAAGTTACCATCCATCAAAGGTGGTGAAATCTATGGAATTTTCCCATGCATATATGTATGTAAAAGAAGGCCACAGATAAGGTGGGTTCTCTCCTTGTTTTTTGACCCCATTGACACAAGCATTTATGTCACACAACGCCTACCCTCCTTTGTTGGAAGACTATTGTTGAAGGAGAAACATAGAAACTTGGTGGAGAGGAAGCAAATCTCCTTGTGATGGAGGGTCGTATTTTGATCACATGAAGGACAATCAATGCTTGTGGGAGTAATTGGCATTAGAATGCAATGTTAGAGGTATCATTTGTATTATAGTTTGATGGATTTTTGGTTAGAGAATGGATTTATGAAATAGTGTAGGCATGACATAAAGACAACCAAATCACTTAATTGTGAAAACTCTAAGATGTTATGTAATACACACCCTTTATAAACAAAAAAAAAAAAAATTATTATCCTCAACATAAATATATTAAATACTTAAATTTATCCACACATATTACTAATTACACCAGACACATTCTTTTGTAGCTAAGTGGAGCCTCGGTCAAGGACAACATGCTTATTTGTTGGAAGAATACCAATCTACCCACAATGGGATGCTTATCACCAAGATTGTGTGAGGATTTGATCAAGCTTGGATGCCCCTTGGGAATTTTAATTCCCTCAAAGTGATTTCCACTCCTTAGCCCCTCCCCATGAGGTTTGACCCTATGACGGGGATTAAACTCCACATAAACAAGATTGTGCAAGGCTTTGGTCAAGCTTGGATGCCCCTTGGGAAGTTTAATTCCCCCAAAGTGATTTCCACTCCTCAGGTCCTCCCCATGAGGTTTGACCCTCTAACAGGGATTAAACACCACATAAACTAATTGGTCTATTCCTTATGGATACACTACACATTTTAAAATAAAATAAATTATCATCTATGACTAAACATATAGAAGAAATTATTCCTCCAAAAAAATTAAAAAAATAAAAGTAAAAATTATTTACCACTTAACGGGGAATTAGAAAAAATCTAGTTAGACTTGTCCCTAATTACCTAACTATATATTACCTCCATGCACAATGTCTAATTGTGGGAAACAAAACATTTGAAAGCCACTACCTCCACACACAATGCATAATGGTGGGAAACAAAACATTTGAAAACCATTATCTGACCACCCATTACCTCTGTGCACAATAATCTAAGGGTGGGAAACAAAGTGGTTTCATGTTTAAAACCTAACTTTTCTATCAGACTATTGATTTAGAGTCCATGAAGAAAAAAGACACAGGTTGCAGTCTACTCATTGAGTGTTGTGCAAGATGGATTCTTACTCATTTCCTATTGTCACTATAAAAATATTTTTATTATTCTAACAGAGTTTTGGGTTCGTCTCGTTACCCACAACTAGCTTCTAAAATCAAACCCTGATACCATCTCCCATATCTATCGTTGCTTCACTCAGCACATGACCCAAGCATATGGATTCTATGTATGTCTTCATCTATCTATTTGGACTTGTGTTCACGAGAATACGAGCATTCTTTAGGATTCAGGGTTTAACTTTTCTTATCTACATGCAGGAACAAGACAAAATTATCGATCTTCTGCGATATGGAAGTTTTAGAGAATGAGGAGCCACATAAAGAATCTATGGGAAATGTTAATTCTATTTTAAAAATTTAGAAGATAATTCCAATTTTTTGGGATTCCGAGATCCCCCTCCCTCTTTTAGCAGAATACCATGGGCATATCAAGAATTGAACCTTGGACCTTCCTATTTCTGCGTTGGCTCAGAGCAACCAAATCTTCTTATTTTGAGCTTTTAATGGAAAATTACTGCATACATTTTGCTTTATGGCATGCGGCGAACCCCTACACGGATTCCAAGGATCCAAGCCCCTATTTGAAGAGGGGAAGGAAGGGTTATGTAATTTGTCAATAAAAGAACAAACTCAGGGTCCAAGCACCAGTTTGAAGAGGGGAAGGAAAGGTTATGGCACTTGTCAATTAGAATACATGTGGGGAGAATGACGCTCTTTTCCCTCGAAAATGTTGATGATGTAAAATGAAATAATATTGTTGGCCTGTGTTTATTCCTAGAAAATGAGAATACATGTAGGGGAGAATGGGGCTTTTGGCACTCAAAAATGGTGATGGTGGAAATGAAATAAAATAGCCAGCATGTGCTTACTCCTGGAAGTTGTAAGGGTCGTATCCCCAAATAAGTTTTATGAATAAATCTTGAAGTTTCATTAGTTGAATTACAAATTTTGTTTCTGAATGTGATAGAGGTTGTTTAGTTGTTTTGCTTCCATGAGCATCCACTTTTATTTGTGGCATATAGGTCATAATGGCATGTCAAAGGATCTTTTTACTATGAATAAAATTTAAAAACTACTGACCCATTTTTTTCGCAAGAATTGTTACGAGCGGTGGTTCCATTATCCACAAAATTTTAGTGTAATTCTCTTCTCATTGAGCCCCTATTTTCACTGGAGTTTGAAAGATCTTCCCCCACTGGCCATGAAGTTTTTTTTGTGTTTCTTCCATTGGTATAAGATGACCTACAAGCCATTTAAGTTGCATCTAGGATCCATTTCAATGGATGTAACCAACCATATTAGAGAACATTCATAGCCTCAAATGAACCCATTTTTCTTCGGCTGACCTTCACTTCAAAATGTAAGATACCTATTACTAACAACAATATAAGTGTATTGAAAACATACAAAACCTCTGCGGGTTTTCTACCAAAAGAGGCTCCTCACCAACAATCGCCGTTGTTGGTCTCGTTTTGATAAGAATGGAGAGATTCTATAGTATAGTTGGTGAACAAGATTGTTTTATAAGTATACAGGTTTATGTAGCTCGTTAAAAAGTAGGTCAATATGATCCCAATATAAGTTGCATCTCTCTAAAGCTTCAGCAAGCAAGTCTAAGAACAAAGAAACTGATCTTGTTAGTTCCACGATTTCTCTTCGAAGGATATTTTCAAGCCTAATCACCAACGTACCATCAAGTTCTTTAGCATTCTCATCGATTTCTGCCACTACATGTGAGATGGACATCGTATGTTGTGAGATTCTTGTGCCATCTTTTATATTGGCTTTAATGCGTTTTGACATTTTTTCTTCGTACTTAGGGAAAAAATTAGCTGAGTTGGAACAAGAATTAGCTAATATTTAGGCAAAGAGACAATCAAAGCAGCCTCTAGCTTAGGCATTAGAGCCTGAAATGAAGTAGTTGTTAAAACATTTTGGTCCTGAATAAACAAAAATCCAATTTGCAGGCTGAAGTGTGGAATCTCTAAGAGAAGATTAGCGAGTATAATAATAAGGTATGATCTTGGAATTTATGAGCTCTTTTCTTTTTGGAATATTACTTGTGTATAACTTGGATTCAATGTCAGGCTTATTTTATTTTTGAAACCTTTAAATCTCTCATTATTTGGTTAAATGTTGTCACCTAATACTTGGTTTTGAGGTTTTGGATTGTTCCCTTGACTGTTCTATATCATTTTTTCTGCTAGACTTTCCATTGCTTGAAATACCTCTCACTTATACTAGGAAGAAATCAAATAGATATTGCTTCTTGCCTTGCAGTTCTTGGTGTTTTAAAAACAAGATATGTTCGCACAAGTTGAATACCTTAAGGCAAATGTATCACTGTCTATCTAGAAATTTATCATAAATTTTCTTCAAAATCTTAAATTTTCTTTAAGCAAGCATTGGAAGACCTTCGTTGGTATACCTGCACATGGTTATCACTACAATGACCCTAAAAAAGAGTTATCAAAGCATTTTTAAAGTAACTGCTAATCTTAATGACTATCCTTGGTTTTTTCTAACATCCCATCTTCATTCTTCTCAATTAAAACACTATTGACATCACATTTTATCAAACTTTAAGAGGTTTGGGCTTTGGATATATATATGAAATGATTGTCGATGCCACAAGTTTAAATACCTAAATTTTAAGCTACAGATTTTCCTTCCTTATTACTCAAGGGTTTTGTTATACAATCACCTTGTACCCAACAATACATCGTTGAAGAGAGCAACCAACTAGATTTAGAGTAAAGGGGATCAACATCCATATTTGGAGTGAAACCATTTGTATGAATTCCCTCATTTCCAACTAGCTTACTATCATTTGTTCTAGTTCAATGAGTTTATTAATGCAAGAAGTCTATTTTATTTGCAACCACGATTCATAATTTTGTACCTTGAACATACAACCTAGCATAAATTATACTACATGCAAGTTTTTGCAAGTTTACATGTTGAATATCTACTTAAGATTCATAAGAGTGAATCTTATGAAAGATTTCTCAATATAATTTGCATTACCAACATGAATGGAGCACTTAAAATATATTGGAAAAACAACTTGGTGAAGATGATTCAAGGACTTTGAACTTGGAAAACTGGATCATGACTTTTCAGTTTCGTGATGCATTGACTGTTGAAAGGTCGTTAATCCTACAATTTCCTCTCAAAGGAGGCCCCAAGAGCATCCATCAGACTTCCACACTTGGCATATTTGTTAATAAGGGTATTTAGAATAATATTATCTGCAACAAGTCCCCTGGCATGCATGTGAGCATGGACAAATCTTCCCTCTGACAATGATCTCTTCTTAATATAGCTCTGCAAGAAGCATACATAAGTTGAAGACTCTATAGGGAGGTCATTAGCATGCAAAACTTGAACAGCCTCCTTCAATTTCCCTATGTACACAGAGCTCTTATGTCCTCATTACAGTAGGAATTGTTATAATTTTCAACCATAGCAACAGTCGTTGTCATTCTAATATGAAACGAAAGCACTATCCCAATACGCAATACCACTGTGTTCCTTTGGTTTCTTATTGGCAGTAACTTCCCCATTGTTTTCGCGCCACCCAATCTGGGTGATGTCCATAAATCCCATAACAAATTTAGATGAAGGGATAAAGAGAAATGAAGATGTCTCATAATGATCTTGAAATTAGTATGTGCTGGATTGGAGAGAAACTATTCACAAATTCTGATGGCACTGATGAATTTTACCATATAACTCCCATAATACAGGAATCAGTGTGTCGCGGATGGGGAATTAAAAATGAAACAAAAAACATATCTATCTATTGCTCTATCATATTATATATTATATATATATATATTATATATTATATATAATATATATATATATATATATATATATTATATATATATATATATATAATATATTATATATATAATATATATATATATATATATATTATTATATATATATTATATTATATAATATATTGAGTTCCTCCATGCACAATTCTTCCAAGCGGTCGAGACTCAGGACTCTCCTTTCTAAACCACCAGGCTATTGCACCAATTCCTTTCGGCTTTCGACTAGTTGGTAATGTCTTACACAAGTTCGAGGATAGATAATGTGAAAGGTCATCAATCCTACACTTTACTCTCAAAAGAAGCCCCAAAAACATTACATACATATTAGATTTAGAAACAATTCACTAAACTAAATCCAAAGCTTAAAGACTAAAGTAAAATGTTGGTTTCTGTAGAAATGGGGTACAAGGTTCGTGCAATGTAAATACTTATGAATTGTTTAGTCCCCAACAATGGTTGAACAAAATCATGAGAAAATTGATTAAGTGTGGGTTGGTTCTCAATGGCTTAGAGGGAATAATTCTCTGAGAAATATCTAGGATTCATTACAAATATTTTACAAGGGTAAAATCTCATCAAGAATGGCAGACAAGTTCATTAAAAGAGGGACATTCTCTTGGATGTATTGAGTGTTGTTACTAAGAATAAATTCTATGTCAATTTGACCCTCTAAGAAAGGTGTATTAGTCAAGTTTTAGAGGGTGAATCTTTGTGTGTTGTTTATTGAGTGTTAACAGGGTGTATACCTCCTATATGGGCCGAGTTGCTATGGCAGAAGGGTAGTCTTACAGGTTGTAGTTGTCACTAATTAATAATAGCTAGTTAGAGGGACTTCATTAGCATAAAAATTGGATCACTTTGAAGAAAAACTATGGTTGCACCAATTGGTATCATTAATATTTCATGAGATATGGTCTGAACCCGTTGGCCACCAAAGGTAGAGGCGTAGAAGGTAGATGCAGCTACGTTAGCGGAGGTAGCAGAGCAATCAAATTAAGAAGCGGAAACATAGGTGGTTTCAAAACCATGCAGATCCAACAAGTCCAATAACAGAAATTAGGGCAGGGGGAAACCCCGTAGAAACAGAACCATAAGTGGGTTAACTAGTTTCGTGGACCTTGTTGACTTGGAATCAGATCCTATAGCTTCAGAAGCAGAGCCCCCAACAGTAGGAGTTTCAGTTTACCCCGCAGCGAGAGAGACAATAAAGACAAAGGAAAAGGTAGTGGAATATTTCTTGAAGTGGAATTCTCATGTGCTTCGATAAGATCTTGACATAGAGATCAATGTGTATGGCATGCGGAAGTCTGAAATATAGTGGAAATCATTTCATACTTCTCATTATTTGCAAATAGAACTAAGGTACCTATTATGAGAGGTACATACTTGTGTTTTAGAGCTAGAAAGTGGCAGAGAATAAAGGAAAACAACTTTAGTTTAAGTTTGGTTGTGATTTGGACCAATAACAATCATCTAAAATAACCATATTTCCAGATCCATACAAACAAAAAGAGGACAACTTGTAATGCATTGGTTTATAACAAAGACTTGGCCATTATCTCTGTGTAAATTCTTATTGTGTTGGTGTATTATTATTGGATTTTATTTATCTTGTATTTGCAATGCCATATCAAAATATAAGTTGAAACCCACAATAAAAAAAGAGAGAAAATAGTCAAATTGTTTGATGAAATGAAAAAAACCAAAAATTTTGCGAAAATAGTGAGAACTTTCCAAACCTTGGAGGGATAAGGGGTTGGTGAACTACAAAAATCTACGTTCCTCAGTTATTTCAGAGTGCTAAATCCATTTATGCATTGAAAAATACATTTCAAACAATGAAAAATCACAATCTTGAACAAAATTCTATAGTTGAATTCCAACGAAAAATTCTAAATGTATAACAATTAGACTTCACCATTATTAAGCCATCCCTAGTGTCCATACATTTGGTCTAGGCCACCAGAATGGCATGTCAATAAGGGATACGTGAAGTGAAAGCATTGGGTGACATTCACAAATTGCTTACATCTCAAACTTGGCATATAAACTGCAGGAACTCTATTATGTGGTGCAAATTGCCACCAAATAAGTGTGTTTCTCAAAATAATTTATAAAATGGAAACATTGAGTTCTAGAAATTGTCGACACTTATGTATCATAAGAGATAGCGCTTTGTTACAAATTCTGTGAAAGTATTAATACTAAGGGAGAGAAAATATTTCAAAGTGATAGGTTCAAATTGAGGGATGATATGGAAGGTCAGTTGTTGGTTGTCAAGGTTACATGTTTATTACAAGCAAAAATGTAAAGGGATTGATTGTTGTGTTTTTCTAGTGGATGCATTAGATCTTGGTGCTAGTTGAATGGTTTGTTTCCCCTTGCTTTGGCCTTTGTGAAGCCAACTCTATTGTTTCAGGTTCTTAAGATAATTGAATTTCCCAAAAAAAAAATTATGTTCCCTAATTAATCTATATTAATGATGTGGTCTATGAATTTGAATGTTCTCTGCTAGCCCTCTTAATCTAGATATCAAGAGGGGGTGTGGCATACAGTAAGGGTAGGGCATTTTTATAGATATTTCGTCATTCTTTTTAGTGTAAGCCTCAATGGTTTTTCTATTGAATTCACTGATAGATTTGGCATTTGACTATTAGGGAGGATATGCTTGGCCAATATTTGATATGATGGCCACAACATTGGAGAAGGTTTCAGTTGTTCCAGTTTTGGAAAGGGTTATAATTGGAGTAATGTTGATTCTTGCTCAGATAATATCTTTCTTAGCAGATCCGTTGTATGTAAAGTGCGTAGGCTAGTTTGCTAATGGTTTGGATCTTGCATTTATTAATAATACTTTATAGAATAGTGTGTCTTATGCATTCTCTTTCCGTTGTGAATATCTTAGTCTACTTTATTGATTCTATTAAGCTTGGAGTTGACTTTCTGCCATGCTTGGTTTTCCTTTATTTTAGATATTGTCTCTGTTGAGCTTATTACTATCCATTTTTAAACTGAACAATCCGTATGTGATTGTGAAATGCATAAGCACCAATTACTTTGAAAATCTACTTGGTTCTGCTACCAAACAAGTCTAGTCTGATCCTTTGGGACAAACTCGGTTAAATGTGGTTAAAATTTCAAAGATTTGGTGAGTTTGACCAAATTACTGGCTCACTTTGACCAGATTTGAATATGTTTGATCATTATGATAGATTTCGATAGAAAATTATGTAATAAAAAGTAAATTTGATTTTTTTATTTGCAGAGTTTTATGCTAAGTTTTTGAAGCTTGTACCTAGTTTGAGTTATACTCTAGTTGTGCACTTTTGGAAATTTTTAAGTGAGTCTAGGTCATTTTCTTAATCTCTGGCTTTGCTCAGTTGTTCCAGATTCTATTTCATGACTTTGTTTTCAATTTACATGAGTGCAGACTGGCCACCATAAATTTTAGACATGCGCTTAACTGTATTATGGGCTTGGATCTATCTCCATTATGATTCCTTTTTCAGTACCTACCTACTATTGTTAGCTCTTGATTAAGACATTTTCTATTGTCTCAATGCAGTTAGACAATGTTGGGAATGTTGTTGTTCTAATATCTATTCAGTTTCAACATCTTATAGTATTAGTTCATCTGTTGCTAGATGATTTCTCTCTGAAAATTTTGTTGGTGTTCGTTCAGTTGTGGTTGACCTAAAATGTAGATATAGACCAAATCTGTGTAGTTTGTTTGCCAGGAATCAGGATGATCTACTATAATATTATGTTTTATGATGTATCAAATTAAGGGTGCTTGTTGAACCCGTTGTCTAGTGAGGATGGATTTAGATGGCTAGCCTGTAGTGACCATATTTGTAAAATCTCTTGAGGGTAGCTATTATAGAATTTCTATTCACTTTATGAGTGACCATTTTTGTAATTTCTAGTGAGAAATTTTCAAATTATAGGTTCTATTTAGAGAAAAGCATGGGAATTCTTTTCTTAGCTTACATGTTAAAAGGTTACACTCTGAAATTTTGCATGACAGGTTCTATTTAGAGAAAAATGTAGGGAGTGTTTTTTGAGTTTACATGTTAAAAAGTTATAAACATGTTCTGATTTCAATGACGTTCAATTGAGCCTCATAAAGTTCAATAAGTCCCCTTCTAGCTAGCTAGACAGACCTACTTGAAGAAGATTGAATGGTCTTCTAATTTTTCACAATGTGTCTTTCTTGGTAATATTATGAGAAAATTGATGAAAAGTTTAAAGTCATGCTAAAGAATCATTGGGAAAATCTTAGTGATCTCTACAATTTTTTTGGTTTAATTAATGCATGGAGTTCCACAAGCTCTTAGCCTTTTTTCTGTTGCTGATATTATTTCTATAGGAGCTTCTTAGGCAATTCCATTATGCAGTTACAGTGGATGTACTGTTTTAGTCCCATTGATCTACTTTTGTGGTCTTTTGTTGGACATTAATAAAGTTATCTTATCTTAGATTTGATATTTTAAGTGTGAAATTAGAATATACATCATTCTGCCTTTTCAGGCTTAAAAAATAAGTCTTTAAAAATGTCCTATAGCTAGCCTCTAGCCTTGATTCTATTCCATGACTATTTATAAACAGTCTGCCCAATCTACCTGAAGGAAGCCTTCACAAAAAGAAACTTTTTATTTCTACATTCAGCCAAAAGGCTACAACAAGTACTACATTAGCAACATAAAGACACCTAAAACAAATTCTAGGGGTTTCAAACCTTGCATCAAAACATCAAGCTTTCAGAAGCTGATAATTATATCCCTCCCCCTGAACTCTTGTTTAGTAAGGAACCCTTCCTGTAGTAACATAGCTTTTTTTTATAACTGTTCAACCATAGTATTAAACTCTTTAGAGCTATGTGCAAAAGATAGACCATCAATCCTCCTCTTAAACTCCAGGAAATCATTTATGATAGGCCAAGTAACAGATTATGTGTTGTGCACCTATTATTAGACCAATCAACCATCAACTTCGAGTCTCAAAACACTTGTAACTTTTTAATACCCTATATGTTGTTGTTTTCTAGAGTAGCCACATAGCATAAATTTATGTTTGATCATTTGTGTTGGGTCCTACTGCTAATTTTAGTTTGAAATGGTGATGTCGATCCACAAATAGAATGACACCAACCCACACAAACCTGGAACTCTCTGACGGGCTCCATCAAAAAACACCCAAGCCTAGTCGTGGCTATATTTATGTTTCATTTATAATTATAGCTAGTTACTCTTTTTAGGAATATCGATCTCCACTACAAATATACCTAATTTATGGGCAACTTGTGCTACTCTCAAATATAGATCTTGGAAGATCATTATGTTTCTAGATAACTAAATACCCCAAATCACAAAATATTGTAACGCCCTAATTTTTTTACATATTTATCTACAATCCAAGGATAAAAACATTCAATAAGAGTCCACTGCTCCCATTTATTTCTCCCAATGGAACACCTCCAGAATCATGCCTTGATCAATGAACCAATCTGAAAAGGCAACAATGGTATGATTTCTCAATGGGAGAATTAAAAGTCAATGGAAGATCCAACCTAAGACCTCAGGTGACTACTTCTTACCTTGTTCCTTTCAATCCTCCATGTTGTCCATTTTCCAATTAATGGGAATGATTTCACTAAATATTTCCAAACAATAGAATTTCCATTAAAATGTTCCCTTTCTTCTGTAAACTAATATTCTGTAGAAATCATCCTCAAATGTTTGGTTTTCGTAATTTTCTCCTACAGACCTTCATTCTAGACCAACCTCTGCAGACTATTAGCAGCTAGAGCTAGATTGAAGAGATTTATATTTTTTTATGCACCACCCTCCAACTTCTTTAAAATTTACCACCTGACTCCATTTAACTAAATAAATTTCTTTCATTTTCCTTTTGTTTTAATTTTTTGTTCATATATATATATATATATATATATATATATATATATATATATATATATATATATATATATATATATATATATATATATATAGTTTATGATGCCTTTAGGGATATGGACAATGAATATCTAATGCACAAGAATACTTTCTAGCACAGCCTTGACCAACACTAATCTCCCTCCCCTAGAGAACCATCAATTTCACCATAATGAAATTTTAGCTTCAATTTTTCTCTACAACCAAGTTCAATCATAATAAATATAACCAGCAGACTTTAAGATCCCAAGTATATGTTTCCTTGATCGAATTCCATAAAATTCATAGGAAACATATTCATGATTTAGATTTTTTCTTCCTTAACCAAAGCATTGAACAACATTGTAGAATTCCTCATAGTGATTTCCATACTTGTAGTTTTGCAGTAAATATGTGTTATACCTTTTAACCCCCTTAGTGATTCTTGCCCAGATGTGATGATATCATCACAAACAATAGATGAGAATATTCAAAGTCGGAATTTTTTTACTTCTTTCACTATCCCTCTTCTCCTTGCATCTGTGATCAACATACACCTTCAACCACTAATATGAAAAGAAATGGTGATAGAGAGCACCCTTGACACAAACCTCAATATGCATTAAAGGAACTTTTGGGGGACTCGTTGATTAGAACTGTAAAAGGAATTGAATTAAGGCATCCCATTAACCATTCTACAATCTGCAAGTTTGTTCCCAGATGAATCAACAAAACTCTAAGAAAGAGCCAATTCATTTTGTCTTACGCCTTTGCAAGTTCTAGCATTGTTGCTACAACAGGAAGCTTGTGAGTTTTAATTGTATGTATTCTTTCATATATTGTTCCAACAACAACATAGATTTTCCTATTATAAAGGAGCATAAATTCTTCTTCGGAAATTCAACTGTCTATCCATTAGGTATACGATTTTTAGTTTTTTGGAGTTTAAAACTTCTTTTATCTCCTCTTTAGACACCTCTGCCTCCAAGTCTATGTTCATTTCATGACTGATAATGTTGGGAAATAGCCTGATTATTTTCATGATTTCAAGAATATTTGCTTCCATTAGACTTTTAAAATGTTGCTTTCTCACTTAAATTATCTCCTTAAAAGACTTATTAACCCTAGAGCTATCTGGCTTATTGTTTTCCCAAATAATGTTAATGTTTCTTGTATGACTTGCATACTTGCGAAATTTTTTAGTATTCCTATCATTTTCAGAGAACAATATGGTTCTCATTTTTAGCTTAGTTTCTTTTTCCTGTTTGGAAAGGTCGTTTTTTTGCCCTTCCAGCTCTTCACGAGGATTGCTTTCATATTTCAGAAACACCCCTGCTTTATTATCATTGGAGGTTTTTAATTCATTTTTCCACATCCTTCAAATATTTTTGAACAAAGCTTTGAGCTCAATCTATAGCTTCACCTTTTACCCTTTTCAGATTGTCTATGAACTGCGTCATGTCTCTGTCCTCATGGTTATTATCATAATGTCTTCAATTCTTGATGACCACAACCTTCGAATCATTTTTATTTAGCCAGTAAGTGATTAAACTTAAAGGGGGTTGGAGGCTTCTTACTCCCTGATTCAATTTCCAGCAATATAGGGTGAGCTTCCCTAAACAATTTATGATCTCACTCTCTAAATCTAGCATCAACTGAGTAGCAACAAAGGATTTATCTAGCCTTTTTGAAATTCTAGTTTTTCCTTTTTAGTTATTTCTCTAGGTAAGTAATTATTTAATTAGTTCTACATCAATCAACTTTTGAACTTCAAATAAATCACTAAAAAATCATTTAGAAATGGGGTTTTTCTTACTGCAAGGGCCCCACTGATTATCAATCGTGCCCTTTCCCATTTTTTTTTTCAAACCATGACTTTGCTTTAGCGTTATTAGAGTTTCTTCCAATGGAGACTTGGTGGTGATCCTGATCAAGTGCTAAATCCCCTTCCAGACCCCAAAATCACCCATAACATTCTTTCTTTGATCTTGGATGGTAAGATGACTTGAACATCTCATCACCTTTATTTTGTGAGGCTTCTTTAATTAGATGACCACCCAAACAGGACAAAGATCAAATCCTTACATCATCTGATGAATCTTCTGAATACTGGATTGCATGGTCTAAAGAATGGATAACTAGCAGGAAGAGAATGCCATAATTTCCTGAAGCAAAAGATGGACCCAAATTCCAGTGGGGGGCCTTAAAGTCCCCTAAACCTTCCTTAACATTACAAACAATTTTGGAACACCCAATAATGGAAGGGGATTCATTTAGTATTGTTTGATAGCATGAGGAATTGATAAAAGGGGACCTACCTTGAAAAGTCACAAGAAAATCATGTGTTCCTTCAACCACTTTAGGACCACATACCTCAGACTAGCACTTATCACCTTCCAAAGTTAGAAGTTGGAACAACATCTGAATCAATAGTCTTGAGATTTTCCTACCCTTTTTCTTCTACCTTGTCCAGACTTCAAACTGGCCTCCAAATTAGAATCTAAAAACACCACCATTCATACTTTTTGCTCTTTGTACAATCTTCCCATAGAATTGTATGAGAGCCAACCCAATGAAATGGGGATTTTCACTGTTCAGAAGTCCATCTTCTAGTTTAAAATCCATTTTCCTTGGGAAATCTCAATATCTTCACACAACCTCAGTATTTTCATGAAGATGAGTTTCTACCAGCATTTTAACCACTCTCCTATCTTTGAAACTGAAAATTTTGTCCAAGGAGATAAAATTGACCTATAGCATTACTGACCCTTCCAAAAATTTTGAATTCCTCCACAACTCTAAAGGGAGATTGAATCTATTGCAAAGATGTTTGTTCCTCCTTTGGGTCAAAACATAGTTTCCACTTTTTAAGCAAGTCTGGAGGCCCCCCCACATCCAATCTTGCTTGAGAAGAAGGTTCACATCCTCCTTGCTTTTATTTATAAAACAAATCCATCCTCGAACTAAAATATGTAATGCATGTTGAGTTATGTAGCTCGAAAGGTACTTCTAGTCTTGTGTCTTGACTAGAAAGACCTTGATTTGCCTTGTTATGACCTTGAAAAATGATGAGCCATGCTTGTTTAAGGGGTTCTCAGACATTTCTCAGAACAACCCTTGATACATTTTCCATATGGCATGCTGAGAAAATGCAACTTAAAGAAAATTTCCAAACTTGAAATCTACATAAGAATCTTCACACTACTTTTCCATGTATGCAAAGCCAAAATGAAAATCAGGGAAACCCTCCTGAGCTACTCTCACCATTAATAATGTCAAATTACATGTAGTAGGGAAACCGCCAATGACAGTGGGCATTAACTATCAAGAAGGGGATCAAACAGTTCTCTGTTCCCATCAACTCAACACCTTTCACTCAAGCAACAAATGAGTCACATATGGAGGTGAGAGGTATCTAAGAGTTCATCCCTACATATTTATTTCTTATCATGTCTCTATTTTTTTTTTAATTATATTCCCTTTCTTATAGTTAGAGATTTACTTATGAAAATTTAGTTGTTCATGTTTCAGTCTTTCAGTTTACCACATGATATTTAATGGTGAAGGCTCTATGATATAACATTGGTGTAAATATTTGAACAGAAAATCTACAAAAACGTAAATAAAACCAGATGATATGAAAGGGAAAAAATTAAGAAAATAGGTGGCAAACTTGTACAAACCGTGTGGTTAAATTATATCAATAATAACTTAATTACTCAATCCAAAACGAATTCACTATCTCCATGTGACTTCAAAATGTATGTACAACAGCTTCACATCCTGAGTATGTCACTTTGGAACAAATCATCTGAGCTACTTACAATCAAATAAATTGCTATGGCACACGATACTTTTATAAATAGATTTAACAAAGCAGGAATTGTCAATGTAACAGAGTGTCAAAAGAAGAATATCTCAAGTAAAAAATGAAGTAAAGATATCTGAAATATGAAAGGATAAGTCACAAAATTTTGCAAGTTATTAATGTTAAGAAACAGATTGATAGAGGTTGTTCAAGTTCAAGTCTTTATACATGGATTAAAGGACACTATTAATGGTATGTCAATGACTCAAGGATAGTTGTTGAAATCCACATAAATATTTTTTCAAACTATGCATCTAATTCCTGAGATCAAATGAATGTTAATCTACTCCTTGTCAAGTGTGAGGCTGAGTTTACTTGCAAAGGTTTTTGTCCTTGTTCAATTGTTTACAAGTTGATGTGTATTTTTATGTAGAAATACTCCTTTTTTGATGATTTCATCCTTCAAATAGATGATTATTATGGTTAGTATGCCTTCAGCAGAATGTTTTCTTTACTAGTTGGCTGATGATTTAATTCTTCTAACATAGATGATTATTATTCTTAATATGCCTTCAGCAAAAAGGTTTGTTTACTAGTTGGCTAATGATTTAATTCTTCAGACATAAATGATTATTATGCTTAATATGCTTTCAATAGAAAGATTTGTTTACTAGTTGGCTGATGATTTAATTCTTCAAACATAGATGATTATTATGCTTAATATGCCTTCAATAGAAAGGTTTCTTAAACTTGCTAACTCTTGTGCTCTAAATTATTTTGAAATTTCTTACAAAGTTGTGGTTTATACAAGTTGTTTCAAGACTTTATGGGCTTCTAATTGATTGATTATGATCCTGCATGACATGTTTGGTCTTGTTTCTTGTAGATGTTATGGAAACATTGTGTAGTCAAAGGAAAATGGATGCTTTATGGTTTGTCTTTGCATTTGGAATTGTAGAAAAATTTCCACTTGTGCCTTTGTTGAAGGCATATCTCGAGCATCAAAGGAAATCATCAGAAGAAATAGCAAAAAAGGAATAGATCATGTTGGGTCACTGGTATGTTTATTCTTATTGGTGTGGTTCATGATCCCTTGTCAGTATAAACTATCAAAATATTATCTTGTCATTAGACATATTCTCTGAACACTTCCATGTCTTATTGCAGAATTCAACAACCTCAAAAGAAATTCATTCATTGAATAGTGTAATAAGGTGCATTGAAGTTCTTGACATCTATAAACTTTACCAGAGATGTTATTGAGTCTTTGGATGTGGTTATCTTTTAAAAGCACACATGTACAAGAAGACGGGAAACAGTATGCTTGACTAATTTCAAGTTATCTTCATGCGAATAGGGTGTTCCCTTCCATAAACCTGACAACTAGTGAACAAATTTGGGACTTTTCATGAATTGTGAGACAATTCTAACCCCATAACTATCAATTTCTTATTTAAAGTTATACCCACTAGATTAGAAGCCGCACAAGGAGAATTCAATTCCAGTTTCAAAAGAACCTGCAATCGACTTATACCATGCTATTTAATATTTTATGTATTTCTTCACATCCTTGGCCTATGATATAAAGACACAACATGCTACCTTGACGTTTCTATACTAACACTTCTAAACAAAATAAAGTATGCCCAAATCTATCATTTCAAATGATCTATGTAGCTCACCTTTTAGTTTTTTAATTATCGAAGTTGTTACATGTATTGATGAGATCATTGTGACCATTGTGTTTATCTTAGAAAGAAAAATGATGGAAGTTATATTATATTGTTATTGTATGTAGATGACATGCTTGTTGCAGGGTCTAACATGTAGGAAATAAATGTGCTCAAAGGAAAATTGGAAAATTCATTTGTAATGAAGGATTTGGGTGATGCAAAACAAATCCTTTATAAGAGAATAACTAGAGACAAAGAAAATCACAAATTAACATTGTCTCCTAGTGGGTACATATAAAAGGTGTTGGAAATATTTAATATGTAGAATTAAAAACTAGTTAGTACAGTTTTGGCTAGCCATTTCAAGCTAAGAAAGGAGATGTGTTCCAAGACTTAGGAAGAGATGGATTAAATGTGTAAAGTTCCATATGCATCAAGAGTTGGAAGCTTAATGTATGAAATGGTCTGCACAAGGTCTGACATTGCACATGTAGTGGGAGTTGTAACCAGGTATATGAAAAATCTAGGAAAAGAGAATTGGGTGGAAGTGAAGTGGATTCTTAGGGATTTGAGAGGTACCAAAAATCAAGCATTATGCTTTGGTGGTTCAAACATTTTTCTATAGGGATATGTTGATGCATATATGGTAGGTAATAGAGATAACAGGAGGAGCACCAGAGGATATGTGTTTATTTTAGGTGGAACAACTGTCAGTTGGTTTTTAAAATTGTAGAACATTGCTACACTTTCAACAATGGAAGAAGAGTATGTTTCTGCTACATAGGCTAGTAAAGAAATGATTTGGTTACCAAGGTTTATGGATGATTTGGGCAAGAATCAGGGGATGGGAAGGTTATACAATGACAGTCAGAGTGTCGTTCGTCTTGCAAAGAACTCGACATTTCATTCTAAGACTAAACATATACAACTCAAATACTATTTCATGTTGTCAATGTTGGAAGATGGAGAGTTGAAGCTGGAAAGTATACACATTAGCAAGAATACTGCATATATGTTAGCAAAAGTTGTAACTAGGGACAAACAAATATTTTTCTCAGTTTCGATTGGTCTCCAACTATGATGGTGAAAATGAGAAACAACCAGGTCCAAGTGGATTCATTGTCCAGCAAGCAAAGCAACGATGGAGTTTATATAATCAGTCTACAAGTGGGAGATTGTTGGGTGTGGAGCTTGATTATCTTCCTGATTGTTCATAGGTTTTTTGTTTCAGCTGCATTGATCCCTATTCCTAATGGGGCGAAAATGTTGTCTGATTAATCACCATCATGGGGGTCCAAGTGAAGCAAAGAAGAATTTTATTTGCCCCCGGCCCTAATGGGGGTTTGGGGGCAAAATCCTGAAAGATAAATATAGATGAAAATTTTCCTTGTAAAATATTGTATTTTCATAGTCAATATGGGTCATTCATTAGGCAGATGATTTGATGATAGAAGTTATGTTAATTTAAGTTTTTTTCCCTAGAAGGAAGCCCTCGATTTACATGAGAGAATTGTATTACGATTGTGCATTATTATTCTGGGTGAGAGGGAGACAGGAGGCTCTGTGAGGGTGAAGAGGAAATTATAGAGGTTCTGTTGTAGGTTGTTTCTCTTCATTTTCCTAGATAATATTAAAGGAATGATTGGTTGTTTCTCCATTGACATAGCCCAAATTGGGTGAACCACATTTATCTATGTCTCTCTTGTTTTATATGTTTATGTATTTGTGTTTCCGCAATATTTTGTGTATTTCATTGCTCTATTAATTAATTTCTAACACTAGTGGCCAGAAATAAAGTTGAGCATCTCGTGTTATGGAAAGGGTTGGAAATCAATACCAAAAAGAAAATGTCCAACCTATTAATTTTTGGAGACTCAATTTTAGTCATTCGACAAATGACCAAGGCCAAGAAAGTGATATGATCAGATTCTTCTCCCTTGAATAAGAGGATATTCATCTCCATCTCTCAATTTGAGCCACTGGGTTTCTTTCACGTGTACAGGCATCTGAACTCGGTTGTAGATGTCTTGGCTAAAAAAATTTGCACATTGGGTCAAGGTAGATTGGAATTGGTTCATATACTTAGTTATGATTATTTTTCAATATGTAGTAAGGACATAATGGGAGTGGTCCTTAGTTACATTTTTTCTCACTCAATCATATTTGGAAACCAAAGGAGAAATAATTTCTCAATAAAATCAGTCATCATAGAAATTTATTTTACATTTGAGAAGTGGTCGGCTCCCTTCAACATTTCCCATTTCCAGAAGTGGAAGGGTCTCAATATCTGACGACATTTCCTTTTCTAGACACAAATTCTCAAGGCTCCTTCCCAGTGTCTCAACATGATCTACATGTGTAATGCAATGTTATTCACCTCCAGCTATGGGTGCCTTATCCATTTAATTTTCTTTTTATGGGACCTGTTGTGGATATCCTTGGCCATAGAGTCCAGTGTAATGAGCAGTGGAATAGAGTTAATTCAGTTGTCCAATTATATCCTTTAGATGTCAATTCTTTGTCCTATTGAGGCTTTGGCAATGGCTCTGGAATTTTTGTTACATTTTGGCTCATGGAAAGGTGTTGTAGGTGGGAACACCCTATTGTCTTGGGTTGAAAACCCCAATAGAGAAGAGGGAAAACAACAGTAAGAAATGCTTTGACAAACAATCTAAATGCTTATACTACTGAAGTGACAATACCCGGAGGTCTTACGTTGGGTAGATCCCGCAGGGTTCAAACCCTCTGCTTCCTCCAATGCCTTTGAAACCTGTAAATTATCCAAGAAAAACATATACAACAACAGTAACATAAAGAATATTCATGATATATATGTTATATCATATAAGAAAATGAACGATTACGCATTAATATAAGATTTATAAACAAATCACAACATGTATCAATGCATAAACATGGTAAATATCAAGAACAAAACATCATTTTTTTATTGATGTAAGCTACAAGAAAGGTGGAACCATCCT
This sequence comes from Pinus taeda, assembly GCA_000404065.3. Lineage (NCBI taxonomy): Eukaryota > Viridiplantae > Streptophyta > Pinopsida > Pinales > Pinaceae > Pinus > Pinus taeda. The sequence goes on from APFE031297860.1 coordinate 27,890, forward strand.
CCGAATCTATCCTGTCCTGGCCTCAGAAATATTCCTCCATCAACATACAAAAGGATATCACAAGAGGGATGAAGGATATCTCAAAAGAGGAAACAAGAGTTTCCTAAAGCTTGGGGAGTGCAGGAGGCATAGGGATTTCTTCATAATTAATCAGGGATCAATCAACTATAATATCAATATCTCATCCCTTCTTCCCTTAGGCCTTCCCATGGAGGGTTATTTATACTTCTCCAAATTACTTTTTTCAGTTAGGAAATAGTTGGACCACGGGCTATAGTATGTGAGTAATAGGTAAAATTGTAAACTCTACCTGAAATTAAGGAGAATTATTAAGTTTAAGTGTTTTGAGACATACATGGGTTGGGTATATGTTGACCCACATGTACACGCTTTTAACACAGGGAAAAGTAGCATATAGGAAATAAAACATTATTTTTTAGATTTTGGACCAAGTCTGAAATGGAAGGGTTGCCCCAGGCCATAAACAAAGCATAAAATCTACCAAGAGTGGTAGATGGTGCTATAACATATGCCCCCTAATATATGAGGTCAGAAGGGGTACATGATGGTTGAAATGTATTAAGTGTATAGAAGGAATCATGCGATATTGAGGAGGAGTTCACCAAAATTCACCCTGCCAAGCCAGTGAAAGAGATAAGAAAGAAACTGCTATCTGAGGCAAGCATACCCATGCTCAGAGATAGTAAAGCATGTCTACATGTCAAGTACAAAAGCAGATTCAATATAAATATAAGTATAAAGGAACTGAAGATACATAATGGATGATCCGATCATATCCACGTAAGTACATGTCTGAATATCACATATAAAGAACTGATCAATGATGTTGAAGTATGAAACTGATCACTAAAGTAAAAAGTACCAAGTCAAATGGTGAAATAAATGATACCACACTGCAACTCGGGTGCAAACATATAGGATGTCGTTGTAAGGAACTACAACATATAAGGTGGATGGTGTTAACTAGTACTAATAGGAGCAACTGACAAGTGAACCAAGAAATGTTGATGTAATCCTGAGGTCTTCACCGACTGTCGTGGTACATTTCTACACAATGGGAATAAATGATCTAAAGTCGACCATGTGATAAATCAATTTTTTACCGGTCATTGATGTATACCGTTAACAACATAAGAAAAAGTGATTCTTTATAAGGTCAATAAGACAACTTGACAATAAAGAGGGCACAAAATTTAAAAACAAATTTCCCTCAAAACCAAGAAAAAAATGACAAAAAGATCACAATTGCTCAAAAACAAAACCAAAAGAAACCAAAAAACCAAAAGCTTGGAAAGAAAAAGAAATTCAAAAACTATGTTTTTGTCTTTTTTCTTTTAAAGAAACTAAAGAAACTTTTGAGGTCACAAAAAGAACTACTAAATTTGAAAGATCAAGAAACAAGCACAAGGAGCCCTTATACCTTGCAAGTTATAAAACTAATCAATAAATGAAACTTGAAACAAGAAGGACTAGCAAATCACACAAACTGACTTGAATAGTAGTAAAAGACTTCAGCAACCCGATAAAATTTCAAGAAAGAAAAACTCTCAAGATTGCTAAAGAGACACTCAGAAAGCACGAAAATATACAAGGCCAGGCAAAAAGGATATAAAAGCAACACAATTTGAAATTCGGGTTATAAATGAAATCAAAACCAATTTCTTGTTCTGGAAAACTAGAACATCTAAGAACTTCAGTCAGAAGCCTTGAACCCAAGGCACAAACTAAAAACTTGCTCGAAAAGAAATCCTAGGCCAACTAGGCTTTTCACTGAGAAGGAGCTTTGAAAATGATAAATTGCAAGAGAACTGAGTTCTACAATGAGTGGACAACAAAAAAATAGTAGAAGTTACCAGGCGACAAACCTAATTGAGCAAAATATTTTGAAAAAAAAAATCAAAATTATGTATAAGTGGTTGTGTAAAGACACAAAGGCATGCACACACATTTCAAACACAAGAAACTTGCATATACACGAATCTAATTTAGGAAAATAGTGTGTATACGTGATTGTACTCCAATATAAAAGCATATAAAAGACTCAATCAAGAAAAATAAAAATCAAGGGCTAATCCAAAAGATCGTACTTGATGCCTAGGAAACTATTAAGTCAAAGAACATTTTAAAAGCAAGAAATCAAGAAAACAAACCTTGATTGAGAACAAACAACCCAAACTAGGAAAAACAAGAATGTTTTCCCCAGTGGAGTCACCAATTTTGTTGCGGGTGGGAACACCCTAAGGTACTGGGTTGAAAACCCCAACAGAGCGAAGGGCAAAAAACAACAAGAAATTATTATATAAACAATCTAAATGCTTATACTACTAAACTAGGAAGAAGTGACCTTACTCGGAGGTCCTACGTTTGAGTAGATCCCACAGGGTTCAAATCCTCTACTTCCTCCGATGCCTTTGAAACCTATAAGTTATCCAAGAAAAGCACATACAATAGTAGTAACATAAATAATATTCACGATATATACGTTGGATCATATAGTCAAATGAACGATTACGCATTAATATAAGATCTATAAACAAATCACAACATGTATCAATGCATAAACATGATAAATATCAGGAACAAAACAACATTTATTTATTGATGTAAGCTACAAGAAAGGTGGAAAACTACAATCTGAGTCTTCCTCCAGCAACAAGCGGAATTGTCCTGTCCCAGCCTAACAATCTTCCTCCATCAACATACACAAGGATATGACAAGAGGGATGAAGGATATCTCAAAAAAGGAAACAAGAATTACCTAAAGCTTGGGGAATGCAAGAGGCACATGGATTTCCTCAGACTCGATCAGAATCGATTAGGGATCAATCAACTATAATATCAATATCTCATCTCTTCTCCCCTTAGGCCTTCCCATGGAGGTTTATTTATACTTCTCCAAATTAGTTTTGTTTTTTTGTTTTTTTTTTGTTTTTTTCTTCATCATTTTTTGTTTTTGTTTTGTTTCTGTTTTTGTTTTTGTTTGTTTTTGTTTTTTGTTTTTGTTTTTCTTTTGTTTGTTTGTTTGTTTGTTTTTGTTTGTTTGTTTTTTGTTTGTTTTCTGTTTTTGTTTTAATCCAGTTGGGAAATAGTTAGGCAATGGGTTATAGCAGGTGAGTAATAGGTACAACCCGTAAGGATACTAATTATTTTTAAGTTTTTTAACACATATATGTGGGTTGGGTATATGTTGACCTGCATGTACATGCTTTTAACACAAGGCAAAGTAGCATACAGGAAATAAAACATTGTTTTTTAGATTTTGGACCAAGTCTGGAAAGGAAGGGTTGCCCTAAGCCATAACCAGAACATCAAATCTACCAAAAGTGGTAAATGATTCTATAGAAAAAGACCCCAATCCTATCTATATATTGAATCTTTCAGCCTCTCAGTATATATAAGTTCCTCCATTCCATCTAGTTCTTAAAGAAAGGATAATTCTTAACATAGTGCTAATTCAATGGGTGTTGGGTCACTATTTAGAGATGACGGATAATTCAACGTCTCTAAAGAACATTAATTCCACTTTGGTGCTTGACAAACTTTTAGATGTGACTCATTCAATCTTGGAAAATATTCAAAAATTAAGAATATGGTTGAAAGGTATAGGTGTTCCTTTCAACTCTTTCTGGAGGCAAAATTATTAAGGCATCACATGGATATGGAGCAATATTTGGAAGGTCTACATGAGGAGGTTCATTCTCTTTGTTCTCATGTTTTTGTTTTGTAGGTTGCCAAGTCTGGTCATGTTCAATAAGATTTGGAAGGAGATGATACTAGTGCTGATGTTATTGATCGTGGTTGCAGTTGAGCTTCAGAGTATGATGTAGTTCGTTTCCCTGTTTCCACATGTTATTATGTAAAATTTGCTATATACTTGGGTCCTTTTGTAGAGTTTAAAGTGGTTTTGTATTTAGTATAAAAGGGATTTTCAACCCTAAAGCTTGCAAGCTTTTTGAGTGGACTAATGAACTCAAATTTTTTGTATCATAAAATTTGTGTAAGATTTCTTGCTCTAATTCCATCTTTTATTAATATAAAAACCCTTACCCATTCCTTAAAAAAATTGTTAAGTTCAAAAAATAAAGTAATCTTCAATATAACATTATATCTCCCATTGTGAAAATTTTCACATACTACATAATTATTTTTTCCAAAGAAAGGTTAGCAACAAATAAAATAATTAAACATTCCATAATATTTTATTAATAAACCAATATTCATAATTTATTTTCTATTATTTATTTATTTTTGGCCACATTTGTGGATATTTGATTACTGAATTTGAACCACCCTAGTGGTTCATCATCATGACTAAGATGAGGAGTCTGTAGTTAAATAATGTAGAGAGCAACGGTAAAAAATAAATCAATAATATTTACATTTTTTCAGTATTCAAATGAATCGTTAAAGAAACAATAATTAGAGATTTAAATAAAAAATTAGTATTAAAAGGAATAAATGAAATAAAGGTGATTTGAATTCCAAATAATGCCAAAGTAGGGAATCTGACCTACTTTGGCATTGGTTAGTCTTGGCTCTAGGCAACAAGTCGAGGGGTGTTTTGATGGTGCAATATATAGTTTTTGAAGGTTGGAGAAGTAACTTTATGTTGCTTCATATTTCAGGTATCTGGGTGCTTTCTCCCTCTTCGAAAGAAGGAACTTCTGGTTCTGGGCTTAGTGTAGTGGGTGTGGGGAGGGTCATTGCGACTTTCTACCTCATTAATTTTCTTGAACGATTGGAGGCATCGGGCATAGTGACTACAATTCAAGGGTGGGTCACTCCTAGAAACTTCGATGAATTTATTTCGAGTTCGCTATGTAGTAGCAACGAGGGAGGGTGCACAAAGGGATGGGCTCTCAAGGCCAGCCTAGGGTGAGAGTAGATCTTGCGGCAGGCATGAACGAGGACATGGCCCGGGGGGTGGGTGCGGAGAGCGAAGTCACCCAATATTATGTCTAGTCGTGGGGTCAGGTGGACCAACAACTAAATTGGTCTCCATTGCAGTGTAGTTGTGAGGCATCTTAGAGACCTTTGATGTTATGCACCAACAATGCTACAAGGATTATAATGAAAGATTTTTCTTCGTCAGTGATTTCCAATTCAGTTAGGACAACATCATAGACTGGTTAATCTCCATTCGCCATAAACAACACCAATCCAGCGAGTGGTTGGATGCCATTGAAACTAGATTAGCTCATATCAATTTTCATATTCATGAATATAACATATTTATGAATATATATATATATATATATATATGATGAGATTGAAATAAGTAGAATTTGAAGAATAAATGGGAAAAGGGGGAATAAAGCTAAGAATATACATTTATGAATTAAATGAAAATGTGTATAATATATATATATATATATAGATATATATAAAAGGAAAGAAAAAAGTTCAAACACAAATAATTAAAACAAAAATAAAATAAAAAGGAATTAAAAAAATAAAGAAAATATGAATTATAGGATTGAATGTATATGTAATAAAATAAAAGGAACCAATTTAGAAAGATTATCTTAGAACAAAATAGAATCCATTAAACCAATAATAAAGAAATAAACAATAGTGAAGTGACAAATATAAGGAAAGTGAAAAATATACAAAACAAACCTTGAGAAAAAAAGAAATGAGATGAAAGGAAGCGAACATAACAGGAGAGAAGATCGTTAGGATGTGAAGACAAGGATCCAATAACTATTGATCTTCCAACCATCATCCATATTCAACATACTTTACATTCTCTCAATTTCAATGATCTCCCTAAATTTCTGGCGATGAAAATGATCAATAGTAGGAATGACCTGAGACTCTTCTATACATATGTGGTGCTTTGCCTTCTCAACATGCCCCACCAAATATGAGGAGTGAAGTCCTATGATGTTTGATGTTATCCACATTCTCTTGAATGCTTTGTTTTATGGAGCGATAGGTTTCTACAGTGTAGGGAGTTCCATAGGAACATGGGATTACATAAACACCATTTATATTTTTAGGGTCAATCGGATCCTTGATGATTTAAAGGAGATCCGAGTGGTCTTTAGGTGCCTAAACGTTAAAGGTACTTTTTGTTCCTTCAGGATCTTGGTAATCTTGTATGTGGTCCCTTATATAAAGGGTAGTTCAACATCATATACCAGATCTCTGGGCTCTTTTTTCATTCTCGGACCTCTGCCTTCCTTTAAAAAATCATTAATTCCCTCTTGTTTATTATAGCCATTATTTTGGAACACCTTAAGAACATTTATTTTCTCATTATCTAGGTAAATTTCATCTAAAAAACTTAAAGCCTAAGTCACCAAAGTGTTGAGAACTCCCATTTTCTAGGTAGGATAATGATGGGAATTGGCATGAAGCTACAACTCAATATGAGTCTTCTTTCGAAATACTTGGTGATAAAAAGAACCATCATATTTCTTAGAGATGAGAACATCAAGGAAAGGAAGGCTATCATTAAATTCAAACTCCATTGTGAACTTGATGAATTTGGAATGATTGTTAAGATTTTGGAGAAAGAGATCTAACTTTTCATGCCCATGAGGCGAAACTATGAAGGTATCATCTACAAAGCTCTTCCATAATTTAGGTTTGAATTGAGCAGAAGCTAACACCCTAGATTCAAAGTATTACATGAATAATTTATCCAATACGAAGGAGAGTGGAGAACCCATTGCAACTCCACATGTCTATTCATAAATTTCACCTTTGAAGATGAAAAAGGTTGAAGTAAGGCATATCTCAACCAAATTGGTTGTATCTGGATCAATAATATGATTTATCACCTCGCTTCATTAATAGGGCTATTTTTTTACTATTAGTATTTAATCATTTCTCTCTACATTATTGAAATGTTTGCCTAGATCAGACTCCCCATCTTAGTCCTAACTATGAACCACATTGGTTGGTTCGAAACACATAAATCAAATATCCGTAAAAGTATTTTTACCAATTTTTTTTCCTGAATCAATATGAATTACAAAAGCCTAAATTCGAAAAATTATTATTTCTATAAACATAAAACATAAATATTAAAATAGATAAATCAAATTATTGAACTAAATCAACTTATTATTAAAAATAAATCCACAAATAATTTAATTAAACTATTCCAAATTTATATTATTAAAAAATAATATCTCTATATACCATACTTAAACATTAAACATTAAGATATCTAATTTTGGTATGAAAATTTAGTCAAATAAATCTAAGGACGAATCAAGCTCTATAGTTGTCGTTGACTGAATAATAATGAGTTAAAATTCAACGACATAAAAGAAATAAGGAAGTATACATGGATTTCAAAAATATGGTTACAAAGTTGCACACAAGAAAATAAGATGAAAACACATTCATCATATTCTAGGAAATCAATTACATTTTATTGGACGTCTAAATTTGAGGATTTGGTAAATTATGAATATGTTGTAAATATATAAATGTTAGAAATTTAAATTATTAGAATAAGAAGAGATATTAAAATTTGGAAGTTGAAACCAAAGTTCACACACACGAGCATCCAAACATGGAAAATGATGCTCAACTTTGAGAAAGTAATGCCAAAGATAACAAAGGAGCCATGGAGTAGGGCAACAAGCAAAATTCCTATGCTTTGATACCACGTTAGGCCATGTGAGATAACTCCCAAATTTGATTGATTTTCTATTAAACAAGGATATTTAATAGAAAAATAATCAAATTTGGGAGTTATCTCACATGGCCTAACGTGGTACCAAAGCACAAGAATTTTTCTTATTTCCCTACTCCATAACTCCTTTGTCAGCATTGGAATTAATTTCTAAAATATGAGCATCCTATTCCATGTTTGCATGCTTAACTACGGTAGTTTTTTTTGCTTAGAGTGAGGTATAGTTTGAGAATTTTTTTACACTTTGGCACTCATGAAGGCCAATCCCTCCGTATTTTTGTTAATTGCCTCAAAGAGACCTAACCATTTGTATCCCATATTGATCTGAAAGCTATGAAAACTTTTTAAGGCTATGTAAGCTCCATCATCACTATTAAAAAAAAAATGTGTTTAGGATCATCTCAAATTAACGAAAATGTGAGGAATTATGTGTCAAGTTTGAGTGTATTTTATGAAAAAATTATGAGGTTAATTAGTTGTTTCGAACACATATAAATCAAGTAAATTACAGAGAAATAAACACATCAAACTCATAACACAAAGTTGATAAAGGAGTTCACCCCTCCTGGGCCACATCTCCTTGGACCCGCTTCAACTAATATGCCCTCTTTGGATTAATGGTCAATTATATGATTACATGCACCTGTAGTGCTCCAACGGCTTTGAAACCTACTCCATTGGATTTTGAAGACCACAAATCCCCAAAAATGACTCTCCAAGTTCTGCAATTGGACTTCAGCTGATCTAGGCTTGACCTGCTCTCCTGGTGGCCTTCGGCTTCATTAAACTTCAATGCAGAAAAATCACATACAAAAGTGCCTTATTGCATATGAAACCTATTCCATTGTGTTTAGAGCATCCAAATCATCTAGGAATGACTCTTTTTGAGCCAAAATTGGTCAAAATATGCCAAAGTTATGGTTTCTTCAGTTTTTCCTAGGAAATCTCCACTAAATCTGGAAAAACTCTAGTTAACTCCACTAAATTTGGATTTAGCTATGGATTTGTCGGCTCCGCCAAAATTCTGCCAACTAATCCACACTTAATTAACGATTAATTAGTGGATTAATTAATGTTTACTCCACTTAAAGCTGAATCCACACAGTTAGCATAAAATGCTAGCGGTTAAACCAACATTGGTCACATGTAGAGGATTACCTAACGATTAGGCTAACCTGGTAGTTACACTGACAGTTGTCCGTCTGTTTGTAAATTGGTCACATGTGGAGTGAATGCTAGTAGTTAATGTTATTGGTTAATTCCAAACTTTTGACATTTAACATTTAAATTTAATTTTCTCTCCATGATTGTTGAGTGACAATGCGTTGGTAGATCAGTAAGGCTTGGCACTTGTGCAAGAAAGGTCATGGGTTCAACTCCCTAGCCTACTAATAAAATTTTGATTGACCTTTAAGAGGGCACAGGGTGGCCTCCAGGCTTGCGACGTGTCACCCTCTCATTGGTCCACCCAATGCTACCATTGATCAATTTGATCGTCAAGATAAACATCGTCGTTTAGGTTTTGAGTGATTCTGAGAACTCTGATTTTTGAGCAAATTCTTGCCCCTAATCCAGATTCCGATCACTCCTTCCCACTGATAGGCTTTTGCACCCACAAAAGCTAGTTATCTAATGAGAGATGAATATTATTCTCCTTCCCAAGTTCTATCAATTGATTCTATTTGAAAAAATCTCCATGACAACCACTTGGGTTCACTGGCATGCCTTGCCCTGCAAATGGCTTGGAACTTCACCCCATGTTCTCCTTTTGTTGCTGACCCAATCCAACACTTGTTGGCCGCTTCTTGATTAAACACCCTGTTGTACCGAAGCGATCCCTTGGTGCTTGGGGAGATGACTAATGGCCTTCCCATTGAGAAGCATGTTCCTCCTTTGCAACACATGATTTAAATGCAAGCTTCTCCTTGGAAACCAATTTTCCAAGTTAAGCCCATCTGAGTGAACTTCAACAATGTGTTCCAATATCAGTAATAACAAGAAATGAAATGACCATTATTTTACCTCCACAGTTCGAAATTCCACATTTGGAAGAATTTATTTTCCATCTCTTTCGCTTCTTGGCGTCAAAACATCAAATCACATTGTAGACCATTTGATATTTTACAAGGGCTGCAAATTGTTTTTTGGCATTTTTGTCCAGTTTCACTTCTTGATTCCGTCATCCTCCAGTATTAACATGCTGCTCATTTCATGATTTGAGAATGAAGGCTAACCATGAGCCTCTTACTCAAGCGTGGACCTTCCAAAATCCTATGACATCTTGTCACAAGATACACCATTAATCTTGAAAAACACTCATGCAAGAATATATCTTGGTGACCTCTTCCTTTTGCTTCTCCAAAGAACAAATGTCACATCATGTGAACATCACCATGTACTCTTACATCTTGGTGTATAAACCATATTGGTGTTTAGTCGATGGTTTAGTAAACACAAGTCGACAAAACATGCTTCTTCAAAGCAATTGACTTTCAAGTCAAGCAAAAGCATATACAACAACTTGACGATTTACAACAAGAATTCCACATCCTCATGAAACAATTTGTCACATCTCCCTTTCATCCTTGGAGACAAAATCAACTCTTCCAAGTCGATATAACATACATGTAACAATCAATCGACTACACAAGACGATACTCATGCATGTGCAAATGATCAACATTATCAAGTTAACAACATACATGTTAACAATCAATCGACTACACAAGTCAATCACTCATGCATGTTCAAGCACAATGAAACTATTAAAATTCCACTATTCACACACGCAAAATCTCATGCATGTATAAAAATTCTCAACTCTCTCACAAGTACAATCATAGGTACAAGAATCCCATTGGTATGTACGAGTACTTAAAGAGATGAAATGACCAAATTTGTTGCAATAAAGTGAGTCAACATACTCCACTTTCGAACACCTTCCTGACATCAACATGCAAGTTCAAGAATGCAATCATGCATGCAAATTTGTAGTTGCAAATTTCCATCTTTGTTGCATCTAAGTGAGTCAACATAACTCTACTTTTCCAACATCTTGCTTCATGCAATATGCAACATACTTTTAGGAGAAAAGAAGTGCATCCAAATAACAAGGAAATGCATCAATAAGGCAAGATTTGCACCAATTACCAAAAGAAATGCAAGGCCTTAATTGGTGAAGAAATATAATCATCTCTTTCCAAACCATTTCAATGGCACTTCTTTTAGCTTCACTTTATCATTTGTATCATCCTGACCCACATCAATTATGGAATCCTCTTTTCCATTCTTGCCAAAATCTCTCTCCACCTTCTTCAAATGTCGTGCATGGCTTGTTGGATGCAAAGTCCAACACTTGTCTACAAGATGACCCTGCTTATGGAAATGAGTGAAAAATAATTGTATCTTCTTTTCAACATGGTTTCCATTATCCAATGGACCTTCGGCTTTTTGTCTATTTCGTTTTGAAAGTTTCTTGTGTATGAATATCCTCTTCCAACACCTTGAAATAGTATGGTTATTCAAGCCACAAAAAGAATATGTAAATTTTCTCCAAATATTATGTGATTACATGCACTTGTAGTGCTCCAATGGCTTTGAAACCTACTCCATTGGATTTTGAAGACCCAAAATCCCCAAAAATGACTCTCCAAGTTCTGCAATTGGACTTCAGCTGATCTAGGCTTGACCTGCTCTCCTGGTGGCCTTTGGCTTCATTAAACTTCAATGCAGAAAAATCACATACAAAAGTGCCTTATTGCATATGCAACCTATTCCATTGTGTTTAGAGCATCCAAATCATCTAGGAATGACTCTTTTTGAGCCAAAATTGGTCAAAATATGCCAAAGTTATGGCTTCTTCAGTTTTTCCTAGGAAATCTCCACTAAATCTGGAAAAACTCTAGTTAACTCCACTAAATTTGGATTTAGCTATGGATTTGTCGGCTCCGCCAAAAGTTCGCCAACTAATCCACACTTAATTAACGATTAATTAGTGGATTAATTAATGTTAACTCCACTTAAAGCTGAATCCACACAGTTAACATAAAATGCTAGGGGTTAAACCAACATTGGTCACATGTAGAGGATTACCTAACGATTAGGCTAACCTGGCAGTTACACTGACAGTTGTCCGTCGGTTTGTAAATTGGTCACATGTGGAGTGAATGCTAGTAGTTAATGTTATTGGTTAATTCCAAACTTTTGACATTTAACATTTAAATTTAATTTGCTCTCCATGATTGTTGAGTGACAATGTGTTGGTAGATCAGTAAGGCTTGGCACTTGTGCAAGAAAGGTCATGGGTTCAACTCCCTAGCCTACTAATAAAATTTTGATTGACCTTTAAGAGGGCACAGGGTGGCCTCCAGGCTTGCGACGTGTCACCCTCTCATTGGTCCACCCAATGCTACCATTGATCAATCTGATCGTCAAGATAAACATCGTCGTTTAGGTTTTGAGTGATTCTGAGAACTCTGATTTTTGAGCAAATTCTTGCCCCTAATCCAGATTCCGATCACTCCTTCCCACTGACAGGCTTTTGGACCCACAAAAGCTAGTTATCTAATGAGAGATGAATATTATTCTCCTTCCCAAGTTCTATCAATTGATTCTATTTGAAAAAATCTCCATGACAACCACTTGGGTTCACTGGCATGCCTTGCCCTGCAAATGGCTTGGAACTTCACCCCATGTTCTCCTTTTGTTGCTGACCCAATCCAACACTTGTTGGCCACTTCTTGATTAAACACCCTATTGTACCGAAGCGATCCCTTGGTGCTTAGGGAGATGACTAATGGCCTTCCCATTGAGAAGCATGTTCCTCCTTTGCAACACATGCTTTAAATGCAAGCTTCTCCTTGGAAACCAATTTTCCAAGTTAAGCCCATCTGAGTGAACTTCAACAATTTGTTCCAATATTAGTAATAACAAGAAATGAAATGACCATTATTTTACCTCCACAGTTCGAAATTCCACATTTGGAAGAATTTATTTTCCATCTCTTTTGCTTCTTGGCGTCAACACATCAAATCACATTGTAGACCATTTGATATTTTACAAGGGATGCAATTTTTTTTTGGCATTTTTGTCCAGTTTCACTTCTTGATTCCGTCATCCTCCAGTATTAACATGCTGCTCATTTCATGATTTGAGAATGAAGGCTAACCATGAGCCTCTTACTCAAGCGTGGACCTTCCAAAATCCTATGACATCTTGTCACAAGATACACCATTAATCTTGAAAAACACTCATGCAAGAATATATCTTGGTGACCTCTTCCTTTTGCTTCTCCAAAGAACAAATGTCACATCATGTGAACATCACCATGTACTCTTACATCTTGGTGTATAAACCATATTGGTGTTTAGTCGATGGTTTAGTAAACACAAGTCGACAAAACATGCTTCTTCAAAGCAATTGACTTTCAAGTCAAGCAAAAGCATATACAACAACTTGACGATTTACAACAAGAATTCCACATCCTCATGAAACAATTTGTCACATCTCCCTTTCATCCTTGGAGACAAAATCAACTCTTCCAAGTCGATATAACATACATGTAACAATCAATCGACTACACAAGACGATACTCATGCATGTGCAAATGATCAACATTATCAAGTTAACAACATACATGTTAACAATCAATCGACTACACAAGTCAATCACTCATGCATGTTCAAGCACAATGAAACTATTAAAATTCCACTATTCACACACGCAAAATCTCATGCATGTATAACAATTCTCAACTCTCTCACAAGTACAATCATAGGTACAAGAATCCCATTGGTATGTACGAGTACTTAAAGAGATGAAATGACCAAATTTGTTGCAATAAAGTGAGTCAACATACTCCACTTTCGAACACCTTCCTGACATCAACATGCAAGTTCAAGAATGCAATCATGCATGCAAATTTGTAGTTGCAAATTTCCATCTTTGTTGCATCTAAGTGAGTCAACATAACTCTACTTTTCCAACATCTTGCTTCATGAAATATGCAACATACTTTTAGGAGAAAAGAAGTGCATCCAAATAACAAGGAAATGCTTCAATAAGGCAAGATTTGCATCAATTACCAAAAGAAATGCAAGGCCTTAATTGGTTAAGAAATATAACCATCTCTTTCCAAACCATTTCAATGGCACTTCTTTTAGCTTCACTTTATCATTTGTATCATCCTGACCCACATCAATTATGGAATCCTCTTTTCCATTCTTGCCAAAATCTCTCTCCACCTTCTTCAAATGTCATGCATGTCTTGTTGGATGCAAAGTCCAACACTTGTCTACAAGATGACCCTGCTTATGGAAATGAGTGAAAAATAATTGGATCTTCTTTTCAACATGGTTTCCATTATCCAATGGACCTTCGGCTTTTTGTCTATTTCGTTTTGAAAGTTTCTTGTGTATGAATATCCTCTTCTAACACCTTGAAATAGTATGGTTATTCAAGCCACAAAAAGAATATGTAAATTTTCTCCAAATATTATGTGAGGATATACCGTGTTTATCATAATCAAAAGAAACTTGGTTAAAGGCACATTTATACCTTGCACATTCACCTTTGTCACCTTCTTGAAGAGGTTAATTTGATGAGGTAGTGGATCTCTTCAAAATGCCAACAATGGTTTCAATGACCTTAGAGCTTTCAACATCCTCTTGTTTGTCATCTCCACTAGTTGCATGCTTATGAGCATCTTCTTGCAAAGTGGGTATAAAAATTTTGCATTCCTCATGAACACAATCTTCACAAGCTTGAGGTAATGAACATGTAATGAAAGTCCTTATTGGAACACCTTCATGTGCCTCCTTGTATTTGGAGCATTCCCCATCATGTTTTCCATAACCAAGACCCAAATACCTACGCCTTTCCTCAACAACAATTGGCTCAACTATGCCTTGTGAATATTTACCTAACCCTTTACCTTGATCGCCCATCTTCATCAATAATTTGGACCCTATTCCTCTAGTGTGTCTTTCAAAATCACCAAAACATTCATTTTGAGAGGAAATTGAAGATAAAATTGAATTTCATACCTCATTTTCATGCACATACTTGGCTAGGGTTTCCTTGGCATCATGGAGTTGAATCTCCATCTCATGCGTCATTTCAAGAAGCTCTTACTTCTCCTCCTTTATGGCCATCAACTCCTCTTGAAATATAGTGTTCTCCTTCCTATATTCATACACAACTTTCACCCTATCTCTCATGCTAATAATATCTTGCAACATCTCTTCATCAAAGGGTATTTCTAAGGAAGATGGATTAGAAACATCACTTGTTGAAGCTATCATCACATAAACTTGCACACAGTTAAATTCACCTTACACAAATACAAAACTAATACCTAATTTTGTACCTAAACTTGGCAAACCATCTCAGGGTTAAAACGAGCTAACAGTGCTCTGATATCAACTTGATCTGAATGTTAGGCAAATTTGTTAATGCTATGCAAGCTCTCTCATCAATATTAAGAAAATAATGTGTTTAGGATCATCTCAAATTAACCAAAATGTGAGGAATTATGTGTCAAGTGTGAGTGTCTTTTATGAGAAATTTATGATGTTAATTAGTTGTTTAAAACATATATACAACAAGTAAATTGCAGAGAAATAAAATACAACAAACTCATACCACAAAGTTGCTAAAGGAATTCACCCCTCCTAGGCTACATCTCCTTGGACCAGATTCAATGGCTAAGCCCTCTTTGGATTAATTGTTAATTCTATGATTACACATAACTACGGTGCTCCAATGTCTTCACAACATGCTCCATTGGATTCATAAGACCCAAAAACCCCAAAAATGTCTCTCCAAGCTCTGCAATTGGACTTCAGCTAATCTAGGCCGACCTCCTCTCCTAGTGGCCCTAGGCTTCCTTAAAATTCAATGTAGAAACATCATGTACATAAGTGCCTTTCTACCTCTACAACCTGTGAACAACGAGTGAACATAGAAGAAGAGGAAGGAGGGCCTTCATCAATAGGCATTGAGAGAAGGAAAAGTGATGAAATTATTACTCATTCTCCTTTTCTTGCATCTTTTCCAAGAGGGGCAAGGAAAACCCGTTCCTCTAGAGAGATGGAGTTGGAAGGGGAAGAAATACATAGGGAGAGAAAGGTGGAGAGGAAGTGCCAGAGAGAGAGAGAGAGAGAGAGAGAGAATGGGAATAGATAGAGAGGGAAAGTAAGAGGGAGAGATAGATAAATATATAGATAGATATGGGGGGAGAGAGAGACTGTGGCATATGTTTAGGGGGTTGAGATAGAGAGACAAATAAGGAGAGATAGAGGGAGGTATAAATATAGATGGCACGGGGAGAGAGGAAAGAAGAGAAATATAGAAAAAGTTAGGGAGAGGCAGATAGAGTGAGATGAAGGAGAGAGGGAGGGGAAGAAAGAGAAGGAGAGGAGGAGGGAGATAGACACAAAATGGAAGGTGGAGAGAGAGGGAAGAATAAATAGTCTCACATAGATAAATACAGACATAGAAGTTAGATCTAGAAAGTCATGAATATTTTAGATTTTTACTAAAATAGATGTATTGATTTCTAATCTTATTTGATCACATGCGCTATATGCATTGACTTCAGTGTAGATGTCAATTTATAATTCTATTTAATACCTTACACTACATGCATTTATTTCAATGTCAATGTTGATTTCTACTCCTATTTGATTACTTGCACACGATGCATGGGTTCCAGCGTACATACTGATTTCTAATCTTATTTGATCTCTTGCACTAGATGCATTGATTTCAGCGTAGAGGTCGATTTTTAATCATATTTAATACTTTACACTAGATGCATTGATTTTAGGGTAGATGTTGATTTATACTCATATTTGATTGCTTGCATTAGATGCATTGGTTTTAGTGTAGATATTGATTTTAATCATATTTTATTTCTTGCACTAGATGCATTGATTTCAGTTTAGATGTTGATTTGTAATCCTATTTAATTGTTTGCACTAGATTCATTGATTTTAGTGTAGATGTTGATTTATGATTTGATGCAACAAGATGTATGATGCACATTAATTTCAAAGTAATTAGATTTATATTATGCATTGATTTTAGTGTAAGTACATATCTACCTCCTCCATCTATATCTCTATCTCCCATTGTCTCTCCTTCTCTATATCAGCCCCTAAACATACACACACTCTCTCCATATCTCTCTCTCTCTCTCTCTCTCTCTCCGTCCCTTCCTCCTCCCTCTCTCTCTTCCATATCCATATCTCTTCCTCCCTCCCTGTCTTTGCCTCTCTCTTCTTACCTCTCCTCCATATCTCTATCTCCCCTTGTCTCTCCTTCTCACCCCCAAAACATACACACTCTCTCTTAGTGTAAACATATAAAAATTATTCAACCATAAATAAAATACTTGAATTTTCATCCTAAATAAAATGTTGTCTTATTTGAATTTATAATTGGGTACATTCTTATTATTCCCATTTTTTCCATCATTCAACATTGTTAATTACTTTGGATTCAAATGCAGTAAAATAACTACGATTGAAAATTATTTGGGGTTTGACACTCCATAAGTCACAATGATTGGCTTTGGAGAAAACTACTATTAATATTAGAGAGCAAGAGCGACAAGGTATGTTGTTTACTACAATAGCTCCATTTAAATATTTGAATGGTCTATGATTCCAACTACTCGTTTCATATGGTTGATATGAGAAAATTGAAAAAAATACTTTCAAATGGATTGCAATGAAGATTGTTTGTAATTGACTATATTCTTAGTATTCACATTTTCTATCTATCAAAATTGTTACATCGAAAATTTGCACTCAAAATTTGTATTTCATTATTTTTCATCATTCAATTTACTAACAATCTCTCTCATCTCAAGAGGTAACTAAGAAAATTTTACATAATCTTAGACATATTTAGCATATTTAAAATTATCAAAATAATTAGATGTTCAACAAATTTTGTATGACCGCACATGACTGAAACCATCCTAGATCCATCTTAACACGGGATCTATCAAGAGCCGAGAAGGATCAAATCTCTAGAGGTGCAAACCTTTCCTCAAGTTTTGCACTGAAAAATAAGTTTGCACCTCGAGAGATTTGATCCCTCTCTGCCCTTGATAGATTCGATATTAACATGGATCTAGGCTCATATAATTGTTGTTGTGGCAAGAGGTGTTCTACAACCTATTATGGGAGAAATATTGTCACATCACACTACATGTAAAAATATTAAAGTAATAATTTAAATTAACAAATTAAAAATAGTAATAATAAAATAAACTAATGTCTGTCATAATTAAAATACTTCAATTTACACCTTTATTTTTACATAACATTATATAGAAATATAAAGTAATGGAAACTAAAGTAAAATCATTTACCTTTTAGTACAAAGAAGAAATGTAATTTCTTTACTACTTAATATGGAGATGAGAAAAAAAATTAATTCACTTTTTACCATGAGGAAGAAATGTAATTGTTTTGGGTACTTAATATGGAGATCACATGAAATAGTATTATTACTAAATATAGAAATATAGAGATGACATGAAATAGTATTATTGACATTACATGATGTATAATTCATTCTACATTTAGTGCACATGTGATATTTAAAACAAAAATATAATAATAACAAAAAAATTTTGTAAAATATTTAAATCTCCATTTAATAATAAATTTTATATATACTTTATATAGAGAAAAGTAATGTAATTCAAATTAAAAAATTTCTTATATTTTGACTTTTCATAACTAGGGAAATTTGTAATTTATTTTATTTCTAATATAGAGTCGATATACAATTTTTAAAATTATCAATAACAAAGTTATATTTTGACTTTCCATATAAGCTTCTAAAATTATCAATAACAAAGAAAATTTAAATTAGGTTATAAGTAAAATAGTTCAATACCCACTTTGAGTAACAGATTTTAACATAAGACGTATATAGAGAAAGATTATATATGGTTGACACTGAAATAATTTATTTATAATTCACTTTTTTCCACATTACATTTAATTATTTTTATTATTAAGAATTTCTAATAGGATATATCAAATCTATATTAAATATTAAATGAATTTATAAATGTCCCTCTTACATTGAATTAGAAAGTAGATTTGAATTAAAAAGTAGATTTGATTTTTCTCATTGCTTAGTAGATCCAAAATTAAAATGGATCTAGACTAACATAATATATATCTAAGTGACATAATATATATCTAAGTGACATTGAAAGGTCACATTTGACTCATCAACTCGAGAAAATTGCATGTCGATTTGCGAAAGGTCACCTTTGACTCATCGACTAAGTGAATGTCCCACTAACAAGCGGCGCCGACGACTACGTCAAAACAAGGGGGATCTACGCACATTTTTCACAAGCCACCTAATGTATCCGACCTGGCAGTAGGGGAGGGAAGGGGAGCCAGTCGTGGGCCAGGGTCCAATAATACCCAACCTTCATCAACTTAATCCTCCACGTAGACGAGCACCCCGATGTCAAATTCAAGCAATCCGCTGTCAAAATGAAATGCTAAGCTGCGGGTTAGTTAAAATGTCCACACTTCAAGGATTCGGTCACTGACATTGTTGGATTCTGTCCGGTCACTGACATTACTTTTATTTCAACATCGGGCTTGGAGGTTTATCGGCAATGTGGGAGGGCGCCCACACAGGACTTCATATATTTCATCAAACCCCTCTGCTTACTTTCATCGGACTGAGATTGGTTCCAAGAAGAAGAGAGTGAAATAGAGTGAAATATCTCTATCAGAGGCCAGGCAGGGTAGAAGCAACCGGTCATCGAGGTCAGGAATAGCAGAAGCAGTAGCAGGTCAGAGGATCCACAGTATTGAGAAGAAGAGATGCAGAGGCGAACTTACAATTGCCTTCGGGATTCAGATTCTTCCCTACGGAGGAAGAATTGATTGTGCATTACTTGTGCAGGAAAGCGGCCTTGCTGCCACTCCCTGTTCCCATAATTGCAGATGTGGACCTCTACAAATATGATCCATGGTATCAGTATTTTACGTCTTCGGACCACAATGAAGGTATCAGTATTCATCATCCTTTCTTAAATCTTCGAAACAACATGATCTCTTTTCATGGCCTTGGGTCAATAGGAGGATGATTAACACAAACTAATAATAAATTGATAAATTTAATGAAATCTCAAGTCTTTCCACGACGCTCCGTGGGTACTTCTCTTTTCACTTAAAGGAGCCTTCGTGGGCATTCCTCTTCCTTTTTTTTAAAGGAACCTAAAGAGATTTTTTATTAAAAAAGTGTAATGTATGTCATATTTACATCCAGCTATCCAACAATAATCAGAGAGCTTTTAACATTAGATTGTGCTTCACACGTATGGAGCTACTTTCGAAACATAAAAACAAACATGCCACTACACGATTATGGACAGCCCGAAGACTAAGACGGAACCAACACAGAAATAGTTAAAGAATGAGCAAAGAGGTCTGGCAAGTGTCCACAGAGAGAAAGACAACAATTTCACAAACGCAAAACCAACTCTATCAACGTAGAAGAGCATTGTCGTGAACCACACAAACTTTCAAACTGCAATGTACCAGAAATTCGTCCACCTCCAAGACCAAGAAAGTGATTTATGCCATCCAAGTATAAGCATGAAAAATAACAATTGAGCCGCACCCCAAGTGGGCCATCCTAATCTAACTTGAGTTGCCACAAAAAAACATGATTTGCTTGCCTAAGCAAGCCATTGAGGGAGTGAATCGTCAACCAGAAACACCTTACAAACATGCAAAAAGAAGCCACACACACCACAGTTCTACACTGCACTATGCATCCACCAATTCAACATAAACTTCAGAAACAGGTGGCCAAAAAGGAGCCTTTAAGAAACTTCAATTACAGCAACCCCCACACCCAAGAGTGGTCTTTTGAGCAAGACCCCAATTTCCATTTTTGGGTTGCCCATCAGACAAGGCGGTACCTAGGATGGATTGAAAGCTACCAAAAATCCACCTAGGTTTTCATGAACAACTAAGCCCATTGGCCACACCATAGAAGATTACACAAAAAAGGAACAAAAAAACATTAGACAACAACAATTACTCCCGGTTCAAGGGGATAATTATGAGATCTAAAACACTATCCACTGGGGGATTGATATAGTCGCCAAGATAACAAGGAGGATCAGTGAGGTCCCCATTAGCCGAATCCAAAACAACAAAACCTTCCACCTTTGTGACCCTATAATCAACATTGTCAAGGCAAAAGCGTATATTGCACAACATTCTATTTATATATTCCAACCCAGAGAACAAATTATAACTATGAACTTGTTTATATTTAAAAATCATATGGAGCAAAGTGTCCATTTGTTGATGTAAAGGCAAAGAATACAAGAAATGTAACCTCTTATGACAAAATCTTCCAGGATCCAGGACCCTTTGAATCTTAATTTTCCTCCCCTAGATCTCAAAATCCTAATAACAGGGGTTTTCCACCTTCTCTTTAGCCTCCAGGAGAAGAATTTCTCGCCAAACCAATAAAAGAACAACATCAAAAAAAGAACCCATAGAATTAGAAGAGAAAGATCGAGCTTGCCTCGGGCCAAGTTTGCCTAGACCACCCCTTCTAAATCATCATTCATTGACGAGGGGGCATGATTGAAGAAAGTGGAGAGCACAGTAAACACTGAAAAAACCCACAACCAAAAAAGGAGGAGGATGAAGCACACACATACCCTTGCAAACCCAACCTTAAGACCAACAAATCAGCCCCCCCAACAACACTGAAAAGGTCCAAATTCTAGCAAATACGCCAATTCTAAACCGTACAAGGACTTAGGGCAGCTAAAATCCCATGGGAAGACTCGGTTAAGAGACATACCCACACACAAATTCCCACCAAGAATAATTGCTTCTCCCACAAAAGAGAACAAACCTCCAAAATAGGAAAGGAACGAGTAGAAGCCGAATAACCTAGGAATACTAGTGAAGGCATCCAAAGCACTGAAATCCAAGAATGCCCATAGAAGAAATTTATGAAATTACAGAAACACCACAACCCCTTGGATAAACATAGAAGTAAAAACATCCCAACAAAGTAAGCCTCAATTGAAGACCTAAAAGACCATACAAATAACCCAATAGCAAAGTTTCATCCAGAACACTGTAGTATAGAACTTGATGGCGCACCAGAGAAAATATATAGTAACAGAAGTAAGCGAAGGTTGCAGGAATGAGAGATGCAATACCTCATTAGACCAAATTGGGCCACCCATTGTTATTGCCAATACAGACCTGAGGTGCTAAAGAGACCTGAGAAAATTCATAAACCAGCCAGACACACAATAGAGTGTTTTCAAGCCTGTAGAGGGGACTATAACCACCCTACCTTTCTTGCAAGGTATGTTTGTCCTCCTGCCTCCCACAATAAACCTACATTTATAACTACCCACACTTTCAACCTCATTCCAACCCATTTCACCAATCTTGTGCCTAGCCATAACTAAATATTATCCCATCAAGGACGTTCCTTGTCCTTTTTATTTGACTCTTCCTTAACATTAATCTTACTATTTGTTGGTTTTATTTGGTTCATAAAATGCCTTAACTTAAAAGTTAATGATTTTTGGGCATTATGAGTTGCTGTTGATTGAGCTCCTTCTAAGCTTGTTTCCTTTAACTATCAAAGGTTTAAACAAGGAATCCAGAGGCTCACCTCCACACACCGGTCAAATAAGGGAGTCCATAGGTGTTCTACCTCCACTCTTTTCAAAATAAGGCAATCTATAGGCTATCACCTCCACCATAAAATCAACAAGGGAGTTGAGAGGCTTATAACTCCACCCTCAAATCAACAAGGGAGTGTATCAACTTATGCCTTCACCCTCAAATCAACAATAGATTCAAGATCTCACTATAAAAACCAAGAAAAAAAAGCAGAGGGAGGTAAAGAAATCTCCTTTCAGGAATCCAAGGAAAAGGCCTCCACATAAGTTGTCAAGGAAATTCATAGAAAACCATCTCCACCTTGCAGTCTTATAGGGAATCTAGAGACTATTATCCTCACACATGAGATATTTTTCCACTCTATAAAACCAAAAAATTAGCATAGGGGGCTAAAGAACTCTCCTTCTAGGAATCCAAGGAATAGGCCTCCACCCAAGTTGTCAAGGGAATCGAGAGAAAACCATCTCCACCCTCTAGTATTATAGGGAATATAGAACCTTTTGTCCTCACCTGAGAGATATTATTCAAGCTCCCAGTGCTCAACCGAATGTTGGATCTACTCCTTGCATTTAGGTAGTAACAGAGAGCTATGTTCTCTTCTCCTCCTTATGTTGAGGCTTTCTTTCTTCCTCTATAACGAAATTATTCCTCCTCCTCATATTTCTGATAGTTTTCCTTTTTCCCTTGTTTAGCATTGATCTCTTGTGTACTATGTTTTTCTCTGTATCATATTAGTATTTCCCTCAATGCATGAGAATTCCATTAGAGTGTATTGTCTTCCCATATTATGTGTGTTGATGGAAACTTGCCTTCTCCGTAGGTCCTTTTACTATTGTGATGCAACCATTTCAGTTGTGTGGTAGACACTCTAGTCATTGTCCTTTTAGCTCAGTCATAGTGGCTCTATCTTCATGTGGTCATGGGGATGTTATTTTCCTAGATCCCCCTCCAACTTCCTATTTCCATACTTCAGGTTGTCAGTCCTACCCATGCAGCCCATGTTGCCTCTTAATTTGTGTCCTTTCTACCTTGTGAATGCATCCAATGAAAGCATGGTTCCTATGTCCTCTTTCCCAACTCCATTAACTGATATGGTAAGTCCAATTAAAATCATACCTACCATCCATTCATGGCTATCATAAAGCATTTCAAGCTTCCTTCAAATCCAAAGCAACCTCCTTGCTCAAACTCTACAATTTGTGTCCCAATTCTCAAGCATGTTTAATTAAAATCAAAATATATGAAATATTTACAATGAAGGGGAATTAGCCTTGGGGATGTGACAAAAGAAGTAGCTAGTTGTCATTGGTGAGTCCTTAAATACCATTTTTATGATAAATTAAGTAGTTATGTTCAAATGTAAGGATGATGAACCCTTTTCTTAAACAATGCATTATATGCCAAAAGTTTGAATATTTCAAGGGAGTGCAAGCAATTCCTCATTAACATAAATAGTTATGGCCCTCGAGGAAGTATTGTGAGCCAAATAAAGGCCAAAACGAAATCCATTACCTACTTGGTGAACAAGTCTTCAATGCCTAACACAAGATATCAATGAATTATAGGTATAATAAAATAGATACATAACATCCTGAATATTATTTTCTACTATAATTTACAAAATTTATTATCAAGTCAATTTATGATGTAGGGGCATCTACAAGTCAAATTCACCATTAACCTCCTTAGGTCAAAAACCCATTTACTAAGGGAGTTGTTTCGCTAATTTATTTTCAAGGGAATTTGGGTTCTCTAAGTCATCTAAATTGTAATCACTAAATTAGATATGGTCTAGAAGGAACCAAAATGTATAGGGAGTTAGTCGAGTGTCATTTAGCTTTTGTGGAAAAGGGCTTATTTGGTTATATTTGGGCTTCTGTTAAATAATATAGGAGACAAATTTGGGTTGTTGGATTTGAATGAGAACTCTCTTAAAATACTTCTCTTATGTAATAATCAGATTAGAGAGAGGGAGTGATATTTGGAGAGATTGAGACATCTATAAGGGGTATGTGCATGATTAAAAAATCATTACCTTCCCTTTCATTTAAAATTCAATATTCAGTATTGGGTTCCCTATGTGTATGTTATTAATTATGCATGTATTCAATTTACTTTGTTGCTGTTTCACAGACAGATCCTAGAGGTGAGACAGGGTTTGGTCGCTAGGAAAAAGTCACCATAGAGCCATACTTAGTCGATTATTGATTCATTTTTAGTCTTTGTCTGTTGATAGGGACGAGAACCTTTCCTTGTCAAACCATCCCCATCTGCATCCCAGCCATTGGCCATCTTTCTATTGGAACTACTGGAATGTGGGTGATCAAACTAATTGGATGAAATCTAGTAATATCATGTTAACTAACATATACGTGAACATAAACATTTTAATCATTTGTTGTCTTGTATGTTGCCACCACTCAACTGAGAAGCTAGATGAGTTGCGAGAAAATGGCAATGACTGGTAGGAATTCCTATTAATTTTCAACATTGACATAAAAAAGCTATTTCCATAAAATTTTCTCATTTATCACCCAGCGCCCACCGCCCAAGTCTATTCCACTAAGATGTAGAATTTAATTCTACATCCAATAGGTGTACAAACTTGAAATATGAATAAACCTAAAAGGATATAAGTCAAAAATACAATAAAAAAGGTAGTTTTCTTTCTATTTTTCTTTCTTTTTAAATTCATAACACTTTTTTTATTATTTTTACTATTACTTTATTATTTTCCTTAGGAGGCCCATTTTAAACTTCAAAATTCCCTTGATGGAAAATGGAATATCCACTTCAAGATATCTTATGAGTGTTGGATTAGGATTTGTCTTCCAGAGGTCATAAAAATAATCAGTGCCAACAGATTCCATGATATAAGCATAATATGTGGTAACTGCAAAAGCAACAAAGCATAATGTGGGGCTTCCGAAAACTCTTGAATACTTGTAGGAGAAGTGAGTGATTTTTTCTCCTCTTTTGATTGACATTACTTTTCCAATCAAAATGGCCAGGAATCCCAAATTCCATGATTGAACCAAATTCATTAACACAAAGTATCATTTTGATTCAATATCATGTAGGGGTCAAGGAAATTCATCTAAGACATTGTTCCACAAATGAGAAAACTACAAGTATTTCCACCAAAGCACTTTGAAAAGAAAAAATTAGAATAATGCTTGAGCTCACTAACATCCCTTTGGATTAAGGGGGGAATGTTAGACACTATTTAGGAATCTGGCGACTTATGAATATGTTGTAAATATGAAAATATTAGAAATGTGAACCATTATAATAGGAAAAGGCATAGGACATTGAAAGTTGAAATCAACAATAACGACATCATTTCATGTATATGTGTGCTTGTTTAATGGAAAATCGATCAAGTTTGGAATTTACCTCATTTGATCTAACACATATATGAGAATGATGTTTTGATAAAGCTAAGTTATAAAGAACTAAAAAACTTCTCACAAAAAATTAATAATGTAACATATATGGTTGTGAATTGTGTGAACAAAAATTGCTATATGATTTCAAAGTCATAACCCAACATCTTTGTAACCCAATTTTGTTGCTATTATGAACATAATATTTGTTCTAAAAAGTATTTAAGACTATCAAGATCTGTTTTTACCTTGAAGTGTCTTCCCATTAGGTAAGGCCGCCATTTCTTAAGTGTGTGTAGTATTGCCAACATTTCCTTCTCATAAATAGCTTTATGTAAATACTTTCCTTTGACTGGATGACTTTCAAAAGCAATGGGTCTTCCTTCTTGCATTAAAACAACACCAATTACTTTTCTTGAGGCATCACATTCCACAATAAAGGTTTTTGTGAAGTTTGGCATAGCTAAGACCAGTGCTTGGCAAATTACCTCTTTAAGATGTTCAAAGGACTTTGTTTCTTCTGGAGTCCAAGAAAATGAATCTTTCTTCAATAATGTTGTCAGAGGTGCTTCTATTCTCCCATAATTCTTAACAAACTTGTGCTAATATCATGTCAACCCGAGAAATTGTCTCAGATGCTTTATGGATGTGGTGATTTTCCATTCCTTAATGCCTTCAATTTTTCTACAATCTACCTTAACACCTTCATGAGATATAATATGACCCAGATATTCCACCTCATATAATCCAAAGAAACATTTGCAGGTTTTTTTCCATATAATTGTTTCTCCTCCAATATTTTAAGGATGACATTAGACCTGCCAACATGTAAGGGGATCTCCCCAGTAATAAGTCCCAATTAGACCCTAGACCATTTGGTGTAAGAGCCCCAATAGTGGGTTGTAAGATAATACCTTGACCATGATGTCGCACAGAGGCAAGTAAGATAACTCTGTCAGTAGCAAGGGTGTGACTGCTGCAATGAGTCAAGGAAGGTGTATGAGAGGTTCTAACACAAGTGGGTTGTGATGAGGGTGAAGGTGAGTTCCGGGTTGAAACAGATAAGTCCCAACTCGGCTAGGAACACATAACATAGAGGACATACACCGCTTTCGATGGAGTAGTCAACTCGGATTTGGTAGTCACAACGTACAAGATAAGATAACATGTACAACACTCATGGATTATTTTGAACGAGTGCAATGGTTGTTACAACAAGGTTCATGTGAAAGTTTTTTCTAATGTCCGATAGAGAAGTCGACATAGACGGGGCAACATTAACGACATATATAACACATTTCCATGAATAGATTATGGATTACAACAAATGAATTAGTTCAATTGTAGAACATAGGTTAAAGCAACATGAATTACAAGTGTTAAAGATCAGTTTTACAACATATACAATACATGTGTGAAAACACGTTCGCTATTATTATATAAAGAAGTGTAAGTTCCAATCATACAATGCATCCATGTAATCCTGCTAGCCCCAATAGTGGAATGTTACAACCACATCTGCCTACTCCTCCAAAGAGATGAACTAGCTCCATGCAGTGGAGAAGACAAGGTGTGTTACAATATTGTCCAAGATCTTTCCAAGATAGTATTATTAGAAGCTTGGCTGACCAAAAGCCTATATAATGAGTTATGAGGGACTATTTATAGCAAAGAGTGGGGTGACCCTTGACATTCTCCTATGTGACAGCTCAACTACCCTCATGACTCTTCACCTACTCTATGACTATTAGATCCAACTATTGACACTTGACTTATACTTGACATGACTCAAAATTACAATGCACATGTACTCATGTGAGACAACATGGCTTGAGCAAGCCTTGCAAGAAATCACTGACACTTGGTCCGCTGTGATGAGAGCAACTCTTTGACATGCTTGTGATGGTGAAGGTGGTGACCTAATGCCAAGCTTGGTCATCCATGATGGTGTGCATGCACCTCATGGTGACATCTTGTTGAAGTGAACTCTTGCCTATGTTGCAACCTGTGCATTGGTTCATCCCCCTTTCATCCAACTCGTCTGCTAACATGCACATGGTCTCTTGGCTGCGGCTGAACTGGCAGCACACTGATGCATAGCATCCGTGTTGATCTTCAAGTGTGTGCTGGTGTTCATGTGCATCAACTTACCGAAGTACATGTTGAGCTCTAGTTAGACTTGCTTCCTGTTTTCGCCTTGGTGAGTGTGTTGAATGGGTTCGATTGCATGTGTGCTCACAATGAAATGCATGTTTCTTAATCCCTGGCATGTGATCAACAACACTGCACACCATGTATACTTCGTGTCAGCTGCTGGGATGGATATTTAACTTGTCCAGGTGCAATTTCATCTGTGAGTGCACGTTGCACCCACTGTTGTTCCTGTTCCTCATGCAACTCATTCATCTTTATGTGCAGCTTCATGTTCTTCCTGAAATGCTACTTCAGCACATGCAACTCCTTCTCTTTTCCATTCTATGTCTTTTCGCGTTCTTCATGTTGCATCGTCACCTCATAGCCTAAGTCTCCAAAGTTGCTTTCATTATCAGTGGATCTGCTTGATCTTGCAACATTTTTTCACCTCTGTGTTGTCAATAACCTTCCTCTTGCATTCGTTGCATCTGATGCATTCACTGCATTCATTGTGTTCCCTGCACTTACCACATTTGTTGTGTTCGTTGTATTCACTACATTCGGTATGCTGCCTTCAGTTGTTGTTCATGATGTTGCTTGTTGTGACATCTTGATGTTCTTGTCTACGAACAACTTGATATCTTCATGAGTAGGCAAGCTCATAGATATTTGATCGACTACATCTCCAGGTGTGCTCTAAACGATGTCTTTGACTCCACTCTCTTGGAAACTATTGTACCTTCATTATTGAGAGGAAAATGAACACCTGGAATACCTGGAGACATGGCAACACTCATGGAAAGCAACATGTTAGTATAAAACCAAAATGGACTTGAGAATTGACTCACAACATATCTGTGTGACTGATCATGAAGGTTGTGCAATTTCAGCGGGGAGGTCGAGAGATTGACTGCCAAGACTACACAAGGCACAATATGGGCTACTGGGAGACTAACTGATTGCTGGAACTACACAATGCACAATCCGGTCTAGTTGTTGATTGCTGGAATTGTGCAATGTGCAATCTCAGCTCGCAATGGCTACAGGCTCAGTGATTGCATTGTGCAATTTTCTTGGCTAACAATCACTGTCCCTCAGGATTGTGCAAAGCCAGCCTTGGGAAGAGCTTTTGGGTAGAAATGAGGAATTTTGGAGAGGAAGGCAGAGCCTTCCCCCTTAGGATTATGTAATGTTGTCTTGGTGAGGCTACTAGTGAGGCAGAATCTGAGCCGAGGTTGGCCAGACTCGCCGATAGGCAACGGAAAGTGAATGTGAGTGCGAATGCATGTTGATACTGAGTGTAAGCATAAGTGAATGATCATGCATGCAAATGGTTAGTGACAGATTCATAAAATGGAACAATATGCATGTGGGTGAGGTGAGTTACCGAATCGGGGACCATTCACAAAAAATAGTTTCATGCATGCGACAGGAATGAGATGTTGACGAAAACTGAAACGGTGCTAGGACAAGCTAATATACATGTAAATGACAACAAGCATTCACTGAAATCAAGCAAACAATGCTCATACAATTGAAAACACAAAAAGAGATAGAAATGCAATGCAATGCATGAGAAATGGGCTTACCCCAAAACAGCTGAACTGAATGTGCTGACTGCACCTAGATGTGATGTGGGATGTCAGAGTTGCAAGGTTGATGTGAGGAATCAGCTTTACAGCATCTAGTTGATGAGTTTTGATAACATCAGGGTTGTGACGCACATGCCACAAATCTAGGGAAAGCGACACTTGGTGGGAGGTTTCTGAAATGATCCTTGCATGTAACCTCCAACTGCCGAACACAGATCCCTGAAATAAGGGATTCCTTTGCATGAAGCCTTGGGAATAGTAGCCCATGCATGCAAGTCTATTTTGCTCGATCCCGGAGGGAACCGGTCAACTCAGTTGCACATACAAGAGACTGCTTGATTACTTGAAGGAAATGCACATTTCCAGCTAGGAGCTAGGCTGACTTCCCAGGAGATTTTCACAATTTCTACGCAGAGCAGCTGACTGTTGCTCATATTTGCACAAATTCTAGGCTAAGCAGCACTGTTGGGGAAAATTGTGCAATTCCTACTGGCCGTGTTGACTGGCAGAATTATGCAATCTTGGAGCCTAGTAGGCTACCATACAAGATTGTGCAATTTCTGGAGGGAAGGTTGGTTTCCCTTCAGAAATGTGCAATTTTCTTGGGGAAGTTGCTTAGCCTGCAGCTGGACCAAATCTGGGTGAATAACTTGTGAGGGGAATGGATCAAGCTATGATCGACAGGCTTCCTTTGTGCAAGCAAAACACTGAAGCTTGTGAACTTGACGAAGCAAGGCAATTTGTTGTGAAGGTTGGAAGGGAGGCTTCAAAACGAAGCTAAGTCAAAATTTTGGAGGGTGGTTGTAGCCACTACAACAAGTCGTCATTTCTTAAGTGTGTGTAGTATTGCCAACATTTCCTTCTCATAAATAGATTTTTGTAAATACTTTCCTCTAACTGGACGACTTTCGAAATAATTTGATATTCCTTCTTGCATGAAAACAACACCAATTCCTTTTCTTGAGTCATCACATTCCACAATAAGGGTTTTTGTGAAGTTTAGCATAGCTAAAACCAGTGCTTGGCACATTGCCTCTCTAAGATGTTCAGACACCTTTGTTGCCTCTGGAGTCCAAGAAAATGCATCTTTCTTCAGTAATTTTGTTAGAGGTGCTTCTATTCTCCCATAACAAACTTGTGGTAATATCATGTCAACCCAAGAAATTCTCTCATGTGCTTTATGGATGTGGGGATTTTCCATTCCTTAATGCATTCAATTTTTCTAGGGTCTACCTTAACACCTTCATGAGATACAATATGACCCAGATATTCAACCAACTATACTCCAAAGAAACATTTAGAGGTTTTTTTCATGTAATTGTTTCTCCTCCAATAGTTTAAGGACCCTGTCAACATGTTGAACATGATCCTTACAAGACTTGTTGTAGATTAGTATATCATCAAAAAATACTAACACAAATTATCTAAGGAAGGGTTTGAAAATAGAATTCATCAAATCTTGAAATGTAGAAGGTGCATTGGTAAGGCCAAAAGGCATGACCAAAAATTCATAATGACCCTCATGAGCTCTAAATGTTGTTTTCGTAATGTCTTCAGTCTTCATTCTGATTTGATGATATCCTGAACGAAGATCCAACTTGGTGAAGTAAATTGCTCCATGTATTTCATCCAATAATTCATCAATGATATAAATCAGGAATTTATCTTTAATAGTGAGCTTTTTGAGCTCCCTATAATCCGGACACATGCACCATGATCGATCCTTCTTGTAAATCGATATTACTAGAGCAGAGAAAAAACTTTGACTAGGTTGAAGTATACCAATCTCTAGAATTTCTGCAACCATACATTCAATTTCACTCTTTTGGGCATATGGATATCTATAAGGCCTAATGTTTAGAGGAACACTTCCTGGAATCAAGTGAATAACATGATCATGCTCAGAAATAGGTGGGATGCCTTTGGGAGTCTCAAATACCTTGCAATGATTTTCCAGTACTTTTTGGATATCTTGAGAAATAGATGATTTCGATGTGGGAACCTCTAGTGAACATAATTGTGTAATTACTCCCTATTGTTCTTTCTCTATAATATTTTTCATATCATTAGAGTTGATTATCTTTCCTGGTTTCCCTGTGATAATCCTTAATTCAACTTCCTTTCCTTCCGAAAATAATTCAATAAAAGTTCTTGAAAATTAAAAGTTATCGTAGGCAAAGGTTGTAGCCATTGGACTCTTATTACAACATCAGCACCATCCATTGGAATGGAAAGAATTGGACTATTCAATACATATTCTCCCATGGATATCTTGGTATTAAGGCACTTTCAAGAGAAATTTATGGTTCCTCCATTTGCAACCATCACTTGACACTCTACTTCAAGATATAGGAAGCAATTCAATTCCTTGGTTTTCTTACAATGAATAAAATTATGGGTACTACCCAAATTAATCAACACTATTACATTTTTCTTCTTGATATTCCCTTCTATATTGAGAGTTTGAGTGGTAGTTCCTACCAATGCATTACAAGATATGGTTAGATTCATTTCTACTTTCTCTAGCGTTGTTTCCTAGTGTATATCCTCTTCTTTTGACGTTTCTTATTCCTTTTCTTCCTCCTCTTCAAAATTTATGTAAAATAATTTCTTCTCAGCACACTTATGACCTTTAGTGTATTTTCTATCACAACTGTAACAAAACCTTTTTTCTCTTTTTTCTTCAAATTTTTGTGGTGTCAACCTTACAGGTTGTGGATGGCTATGGGTAGCAACACTTCCATATTTATAGTTGTGAGTGGTAGGATTCCTTGTTGCCATAATTTTTCTTTCAATTTTTCTTGCCAACCTGAATGTCTTCTCCAGTGAATTAGGTTCCCAATGGCAAACCTCATGTTGGATGTTATCCTTTAAAGTCACTATGAACACATCAATCCTATTCTCCTTTGTAATATCATTACTCTTATATTCAATTTTTGGAAGTCCACAATGAGCTCTGCCATTGAACCATTTTGTTTGAGATTTATCAATTGGCCAAAGAAGGTGTTTCTCTTTGTATCCCCATAATGTGATATCATTTCCTCTGTATAAATTAACCAAGTGACAAGTGGTTTATGAGAAAAAATACATCGATACCATACAAATTGATTGGGTTCAAAATATAAATTTTCAATGCATACCTTTTGTGTGTGTTTCACATTATTAAGTTCAAAATATTGCTCCATTTGTAGTATCTATGTTACCATGTTATTTCCAACAAACTCTCTCATATCGATCTTTGGAATATGGTGGGTTTTCAATCCATTGTTAGAGTCTATGAAATCATGATTAACATTTTTTTTTTCTCACCATGAGTTTCATCTAATACCTTTTCACCATTAGGAAGCATTTCTTGTAGCAACTTTGTCAAACCTTCCTTAAAACCTTCCATGTATGCTTTTAAACCATTCTTCAAATCTTCCATATTAGCTTTCATGCCATTATTCAAACCTTGCATGTCTGATTTTAAGATATTCTTCAATCCATCCATCTCAACTTCCATTTCATTTTTGGTTACTCTTTCTGAGAGAGAAATTTGTTGCACTTGGTCTCGTAATTTTGATATATCATATTGCATTTCTTCTTCTTCTTCATGTGTCATAGTAGATATTTCGAGTTTCTTACTTGGTGTTTCCATTTTATTTCTTCTAGACATGAATTAATGACTATTATGCTTCACTAATCCCTTTTAATCACTTCAAACTATTTTTTCAAACAAAACGTGTGCAAATTTTAAAAAAGTACACACCCTTTTTTTCTATTTTTAGGAGCTCGAAATTGAATCTATTGTATCTCTATATTTCAGATATCCAAGGTCTAAAATTTTATCCTATGGTATCCGTATGAATCCTCTTTACAACCCCATAAGTCGGATCGATATTGGATTCTTCAATAAATAGTTATGCCCAATCTCCCACAATGACCTTATTATAGACTGGTGTACGGAGTGCCATGTGTCAATGTTTCGACCTTCGGCCCTAAAAAGTATACCCAAGAAACTAAATCTTGTCCTATTTCTATCACTTTTGACAAAATTTAAATCTGATGCTCCAAGAGAAAGTTATGACGATTTTCCCAAGGTCACTTGTTTGAGATGGAATTCTAGAGATTGCAAAAAGTGTAACTTCCTCGGATCATATCTCCGAAAAATAGTGACAAAATATCTAAACTTCATACACAAGGTTCATTAATATTTAGAATCAAATGAGTTTTAATTTTATCTTCTTAGGTTTCATAGAAAATAAGTTATAGTGAAAAATCCACGATGACCTATTTGAAGCAGGGAATACCTAGAATCCAAAGCTTTGATACCAAATGTTATGCAACCAACTCACAAATATAGATCAATGACTTGAAAATCATCTTCTTTGAGGGGAAATCTCCTTTAAATTATATAAATGAATAATTCTTGGATGGTTCAAATGAAAAAACCTCCTTTCTATATATAGCAGTCTAAGGGGTCACAATATAATCAGAGCCGACATAACTATAATAATGTAAGGGCACAACCATAACAATAGTGGGCTTCTATGGGGCACAATAATAACAATATGGGGACAACATGGGAACAACAATAACAATAAGGGGCCATAATGACAATAATAATGATTGAATACACTAGTATTATAGGTACCTAACATTTGAAATCAATTACTACTTGGGCTTAAGCATGAGAATAATGTTAGGTTCACGCTAAAATTCTATTGTTGTCAAAATTTTCACCTTTAGCTTTGAAAACTGTTGACACCTAATAATTGGGATTGGGGCTCAAACCCACCTCCCTCAAATAAGCCAGCATATCATATATAATGTGTCCCAACATTTTTTAATATATAACGTGTATTACAATTTTAATATATAACTGCATTGTATTATTGTTTTAATATATAACTTGTCCGACAATCATATGTGTTTTAATATATAACGTATATAATGTGTCTTCATATAACCTACCTCCCTCATATAATCCCTCCCCTCATATAATCCCTCCCCAATATTACCCTCCCCCAATGTAAACCTCCCTCATATACTCCCTCCCTAATATAATACCTTTGCTCTATATATTAGAATTTTAATTTTTTTACAAAATTACCACTAGAATTGCATTTCTTGCTAGTAAAAGTACATTTTTTTACAACACACATATTTTAAAATGCATTCATTGGTACCTATTGTTGAAGAAGTTCTCTTGGGAAAAGATAACTATCCTAAATGGTCAAGGAAGATAAAATACACTCTCATTTTCTATGTGTTGTGAAAAGGAGTTTGTGTAGGAGAAGGAGATAGTGAACTTGCAAAGCCCACCCCAGAAAGGACATTTCGATTTGGGAAACAAGAATAGAAAGGCATATTCCTTGATTGCAAAATCAGTAAATGAAGAGTTGAGTCACCATATTTCAGCATTTTCAAATGCTTTTAATGTCTTACAGAAGTTGAAGGAACTCTATTACTCACACTCTGAACTTGAATTTGTCCAATTGATGATTTAATTGTTCAATATTGAATTGAAAAATGACGACCCTCTTTATATAGCATCAGAAGTAAGATCTATTATGCATGATATCAAAACCACGGGTGTTCAAATACACATTCACCTCATATCTTATGTCAAGGCACTATATCCCACTTATTCAAATTATTAGGAGTCATTGCAAGCAAGTGGAAACCTCAAAGACATTACCTTTGACTCCCTTGAGAAGAAGTTTGTTGATAGAGAGAAGGATTTTGGGAAGAAGATATCTCCTCAATATTCTAAAGAATTGGTATGTACTGCACATAAAGAGAAGAATCATGCACAAGATTATTCTAGAGGAATAGGTGGTCGAAGAGGTAGAAGAAATTTTATAGGCAAGGGGAGCAAACAATTCTAAGGAGAAACTTATGATCTTCATTGCATACATCGCAATAGGGTTGGACATGATGTATCCACATGTAAGTTTCCTCAGGACAAAATTGAGGAGGAAATAAATGAAGCCAAAGGTAAATCAATGACAAAGTGAAATGTAAAGCAATCGAATCTACTCACTATGTTGTGCCACATTGTAATATTGGAGTAAATGAAGACTTGTTTAATGCTTCACTTGCTTCTTGGAAATATGATTGGCTATTTAATTCAGGAGCAACTTGCCACATGACCTATAGAAGATATATTTTTTTAATAATTTACTGACAATGTTGATGGAGCGGTATAATTTATAGACAAATAAAATCTCAAGCCATCAGGGCTTGGCACAATCAGGCTCAAACTTCCTGGCCTTCCAACATTTCTTCGGCATGATGTTTTATTTCTCCCGAAGCTAAGGAGAAACTTGTTGTCTTTGGTTCACATCCACATCAAGGAAACTCCATTCATATATTTGATGGCAAGGTTGAGGTTATAAAAGCATCATATCACTCATTTGTCATGACGGGGATAGAATACTAAATACTTCTGAAGATGCAAGATACCTCTGCTCATGCACAAAACTTTTGAGATAGTTCTCATTATGATGAAGCTACATTTCCATCAAGTCTTTTATGGTATTCTAGATTTGGAGACTTGAATTATGAAAACCTTTGTATGTTTAATAAAAGTGGTGTTACTAGTTTTCCTCCAATTCCTACGAAAATTAAGAAATGTGATGCTTGAATCTTAGGAAAGCACAAAAAATAGTCTTTTCATGATCCACATTCCAGAGCACATAGAAAAATTGAAATTATTCATTCAGACCTATGTAGCCCAATCCCTATTCCTTCTGCAAATGGAAATAAATATATGATGACATTTATTTATGACTACACAAAAATGTGTTAGGTTTATTTATTGAAGAACAAATCTGATGTTTTTCAAACATTCAAGGACTTTCATGCATGGATTGAAAACTATGAACAATATCATATTGGCTCTAGTCATAATGATAATGGAAAAAAATACACTTCAAAGGAATTTGAAAACTATGTTCGGCCACATGGGATCAAACATCAAACAACTATGCCTTTTAATCCCCAACAAAATGGACTAGCTAAACGAATGAATAGGACAATCTTAAATATGGTACATTCCATGATGTTTTTCAAGAATTTAAAATCGATGTTTTGGGTTGATGTAGTTCTTCGTGTTGTGTATGTTAAGAATAGGTGTCCATCTAATGCTATTAGAAAAAATACTCCTTATTAGATGTGGTATGGCCACATTCCTTTGCTAAAGATGCAGCAAAGTATAGACATCTTGTAGTAAGTCTCAACTACCTCACTACTACCAGACCATACATTTCATTTGTTGTTAGAATCCTATCTAGGTTTATGTAAAAGCCACTAGATTCCATAATAGAGGCAAAGTATGTGCCAAAAGTTGAAGAAATGAAGGAAATTGTGTGGCTTAGGAAAATTCTAGAAGATTTGTTGGTGAAACAAGTGCATTCAACTCAACTCATGATTGACAACACTTCTACAATAAAGTTGGCCAAGAATGCAAAGTTCCATGATCAAATGAAGCAGAATAATACAAAATACCATTTGATTTGACATCATGTTGAGGCCAAGACAATCCATCTACACCATTGTTCCACAAATGAGAAGATTGCATAAATCTTCACCAAAGCACTTGTAAGATAAAAGTTTGAAAGATTATGAATGATGCTTCGAATCACCAACACCCCTTCAGATTAAGGGGGGGAATGTTAACACCTAATCATTGGGATTAGATCAATATGTAAAATTGTGTAAATAGAAAATAAGGAGAGTTGGAATATGAAGACACATTAGGAGATGAAGCCCAAAATCCTCTCCCTCCATTTATATATCAATCATCAACCTTAATGCAAAAACACAATTAATTTTTAGGATTTACCTCTTGGTCTGACAAAAATTGTAGAAGTCCCAACCAAGCACAAAGATTGACTAGTTGAATTCACATGTGTGTTCATTGACAAAGGAAAAACAACTGCTCACATGAAAATTAAATATTTCTAATCCATAGGTTTGATTTATTACAATTGATTTTCTTTCCTTCCTGTTGAGAGATTAACATAACTTGTTTTCCCATAAAGTGTTTTTGTGAGCTAATTAAGCACTATTAGATTGCAAGATCCATAAGCATGAATGATGTACTAGAGAACCTGCCCCACGCCTGTGAAAGTTGTGAAAACAACTTGGAAATGAAAAAAATATATATGAATTATATGACATTCAACCCAAATTCCTCGCCCATCAACCACCAACAAAAAAAATTCAATTCGACATACTTACTTTCAAGATTGCCTAATGATTCCAACTCTTCCTACCCATCATCATTTTCAAAGCCCTTTTGGGAGAGAGAAGAAGTTGAGGGTAGCTTCAAATTGCAAAATTTCTCAAAGGAACAAAACCCATCATTATTTAAATTTGACCTGGAAGGTCTACAAAATCCCTTCCCTCATCTAGACCAAATACCTTTTAGTGATTGGTTATTCTCTTAATGATCCCTTCCATTGAGTTCTTGGACCTAGTACAATGCTTATTAGCCATTCGTTAAATTATTTTATAAGTCTCCCTTCACTTCCATTGAATTTATGGACTTACAGCAAGGCCAAATGACCGAGGTTAAATAATATATTTTTTTTTTTTTTTTTATATATAAGAATATGTCTTTGAAGGTTCTCCTAGATCAAGAAGTTTGCTTCTTTTTCATAGATAGGGTATTAATATTCCTCACCAAGTTCCAAACCTTCCCAACAACGTGAACATATTGATATTCCTCACCAATTTTCAGATCTTTCAAACAATTGATACTTTCTTGAATTTTCAAATAACATGATCCCATTGCATGGCCACACCCTGATCCCTTTTCACGGCCATGAGTCATCACGAGTATGATTATCACAAAAAAAATATTAATTATTATTTAATCCATTTTACTAATTTATGGAAGAATTAATTTTAGAATAAATTTATTTGCTAATTTTTTTCTTCTTAAACTCAATGATACAATATTTTGTGAGATTATTATTTTTTATTATTTAAAATGTATTTTTGAATAATAAAAAGATTCGAAAGGCTTAAAAATTCTATCAACTTCTCGTCTATACAGATTTCACAACTTAAATTTGTTTTCTCCAAAAATTCTTAACAAGTTCTTGATCAAAGCCCATTAAAAAATATACTTGAAACATGACATAAGCATGACATAAGCATAGAAAATTTAGACAATTCTCTTAATTAAACTCTTGCCACATTAACCCTCATACCTTTAATCAACCTATTTTCCTCTTTTCTCAAAACCTCTCAAGTTCTTCTAGTCATAACGAGGTGCTTTCCTCATTGTTTATTTTCTTTTGCAATGTGTCATTATTATTATTGTCCTTTATCACTATTATCTAATTCACCCACTATTAGTTATTTGAATTCAATTACCTTTATGCTAACTTCTTCCTTTAGGTATTTATCCTTATTAATTTTATCCTCGAACACTTTTTTATATAGGATTTTATGTTATTTTCTAAAGATGAAATAAACAACTTATCCTCTAGTGAAATTATATGTTTGGGATTAGTTTCACTAAGATCAACCATAGGTACTTTATAAACTATTCTTCCACCTACAAAACTATTAGTTCATTCCAATGAGTTATTGATTCCCATGCTAGGAAAAAAAAATAAAATTTATCATTGCTTCATTATAAACCCCAAGACATGTTATTTTAGAGTGCTCTTTACCCAAATATATATAATTCTATGGTCGTAACATTACTATAGGACTAAGAAATATTGGGTGTTTAAACTAATACTCCTTTCATATCTCCAAAAAAACCTTGGGTGCTCTTAGTGCCTCTGAAACTAGTTACTAGAAATTCCACCTAAAACGTTTCATGGACATGATAAAAGAGAAGTTGCTCAAACTTTTGTGCGTTCCACCCAATCAATAAATCCTCATACTTCGTGAATACATCAATATTTTCATTAAAATAGTGTTGTAATTTCATCTCGATGAGTCACTTCCCCATAGGGATCTCACACATGACATGGTTTTAATGGAACCAATTGTTGGACCCATATGATGGTCTACTTAGATGTCTAGTTTTGACAAAATTGGGTGCTAATATAGGGAGGGTCCCTTATTGTCACTTATGGCCTTGAACACATATAATTTACAACCTTTCCTAAGTTAATAGTTTACCTTTATCATTGAGAAGAATCACAAGGATAATCCTCTCTTGATACCAAAAATCTCAACCGATCT
Source organism: Pinus taeda (assembly GCA_000404065.3). NCBI lineage: Eukaryota > Viridiplantae > Streptophyta > Pinopsida > Pinales > Pinaceae > Pinus > Pinus taeda. The sequence continues at coordinate 67,593 of APFE031297860.1, forward strand.
ACCTTCATCATCTAAACAAATCACTTTCCTTTTGAAAACGTATACCAAAGTTTAATGAACTTATAGCGAATCCATTCCAATGATTACATTCTACATCCCTAGTGTAGTGATATATGCCTTCAAATTAGTCGTACATCCCCCGAGGTTTACCTGATACTGGTTAGAATTAGGTCCTATTGCTTGTCTTATCATGGAAGCCATTGTTCAGCCCCAAACTTGCATCTTTCCTACACATTTTTCTAGCTTCTTTCCATTCACCTGGACCTCCTAAGCTATCAATATCATTGCATATTAGTCATAATAGAGCATTTAAAGTGGTTTCTTGACTATGTCTTTGTGTTGCTGTTTGAACTAGATTTTTGCTTATGAGCTGTGGAATCTTGTCACTTTTCGCAGCTGGTTCAACTTTCCGCAGTTGTTTTTGTTAAAGACTACATTGTAGGTGTCATCAGGAAAATCAAGTGACATGGGCAAGTTGGAAATGGCTTGGACATGGGTCAGATCCCATTGGTCCAACTGGATTCGTCAAAGAAGGCCGTGGTCAATGGTGGTCAAGCGATGGTCAAACAGGAGAAGTCCTACAGCAATAGGACTCTGTTTCAGGCACATAAAAAATTTTGAGACCGTTTCTAGATCTTTGGAGGCACGCTGACACCTGTAGGCTAACCATGATGTGGATCCAATAGCCACTTTCAATAATATTGCGTAATCTTGGTGACCATGCTACTAAATCTGTGGACGTTGTTCTTCACATGTCCTCTGTTCACGTAGTTTCCACGAAAAATAGTTATGTGGTATTTGTTATAAATAACGCGTTCTGATACACATAATAGTTAATATTTGGGAGGTAATTTTGTTGTTAAAAAGCCCATTGTGCCGTGACACTAGTTTCATTATTGTGACTGTGTTCTGAAATATATAAGAAGACTCTGTTTCTGAGCATAATTTTTGATTGATAGTTATTGCCTGAGGTTGTGCATAGGGCCCCTACACACGCCGAGGTTTTGTTTCTTATTTCTGTACAGTTTCATGCTATGTTTCTTTATGTTTATTATGCCATAGTTATTCACTTATGTATATTTCATTTACTATGGTATTAACGTTTTATTCTTGTTGATAATTTGACATGCTTTACATTGCTATTAACGTTGATCAGTGTGTATGTTCCAGATTACAGTAGGCAGCCCGGGCATTTGCATATAATTTTCACAATGACTAATGACATGGAATCAGTCTTTCTGCTGACTTACTTTTCTTAGCTTTTAATTCCAGTTCTATTTTGTTTATTCCAGTTTTGTTCATTGGCTTTATTAGTTAGCTTAGATATTAAATTGCTCATATCATTGTCAGTTACCTCTGAAATCCATAGCAAGACTATTAGCGAGGGATTGAAGTATGAGTGTGTAATTTCATATTAGTATTATTTTTCTGCAATTAGATATCGGATTTCTCAAGTTGTTGATGATTACCTCCGAAAGACATAGTGAGACTAACTGGCGAGGGGTCAGACTATGAATTGATGTGAATTGATGTGGTTTGATTTTAAGTTTAATTTTCTGCAATTAGATAATTAGATTGCTAATTAGATTGCTCATTTCATTGATAGTTACCTCCGAAAGCCAGAGCAAGACTAACAAGAGAGGGATTGAAATATGGATGTTGTGATTTAATTTTAGTTTACTTTTCTGAAATTAGATAATTGGATTGCTCATTTCATTGACAATTACCTTTGAAAGCCATAGCGAGACTAATTGGTGAGGGATTGAAATATTAATGATGTAATTTGATTTTAGCTTTACTTTAGTTGTAATTTTTGGATTTCTTTGAATACAGTAATTTAATTCATTTCTTTTACATATGAGACAACAACAAGAATAATGGTTTCATGATCAATAGTTCACTGTTTGTTTGATTAGAATAGTGGCACATTTTCATTTTCTTTTAGGAGTTAATTTCATCACTACCATGTTCTAAGACCTTCTAAAGTTTGAAGTTTTGGAAATCATTACAAAGGACATAATTGCCTTAAAACTTATAACCAGACTTGCCTTCTAGAAATTTAGGAATAGGAATTCCATAAACAAAGATAAAAACCCCCAAAACAACATAAAAATAAAAAACAACAAAAGTAAGAAATAGGCTATCTTGCACATATAGTGCACCACACTTTGTCAGCTTACGAATCCTGGATTGACAATTAATGTAGCAATTTAGGACACACTAAATTGATCGAACATTTTGGTGCCGTTGCCGGGGAAGTGTAACTAGGTAGCTAATTTCTTAAAAAAAAACAACAATAAAAAGAAGGGAAAAATTGATAACTCCTTGAAGTATGATCTCCTCTTGCACCTAGTGTGATCTGGAGGATCAGAAAAGAGAGTTATTGGTTCAATAATTTCTTAAGTATGCTCTCTTCTTTCACTTAGTGTGATATGGAAGATCAAAAAGAGAATTATTAGCCCAACTTGAGGAGAAAAATAAAAATAAAAAATGACATGCATAGAGCAAGAGATTCTAGGGGAAGGTTTATAGCTAGAGCCAAGAGTTCGATTTTCACAACTCCAGTTTCTTCAAGGCATAGACAAGATTCACCACCATCTACTCCTAGCCTTAAGATTCCTGGAATTCAAGGAGCAACAGTTGAATTAGAGGATTCTCCTACACTATCTACCAAATATCATCTAGGAGAAGACCCTTTCTTCACTTCTACAGGAGATCATATTATAATCAAAGAAGTAGAATCACCTGAAGAAGAGGAGGGGGAAATTCTTCCTCGTTCGCCATTAATAGAAGAACCAGAGGACTCTGAGGACTTTGAAGAAACTATCATGACAGAGGAAGTAGTGGATGGATTCGGAGGTAGAGGTAGAGGTAATAATGGAAGAAATAGGGAAGGAGATAACTCGTCTAGATTCCCTATAGTTGATGAGGAAGCTCACACAACAATGAAAAACATCTCACCATCTGTCCTCCCCAACTTTTATGGATTGCGAAGTGAGGATCCTAAAACATTTCTGTTTGAGTTTGAAGTCGTGTGCCAAACCTATGACTATATGGAAGACTCTCAAAAACTCAAACTCTTTCCTTCAACATTAAAGGGAGCCACTTTGAAATGGTTCATGGGATTAGTCACCCAATCTATTAGGACTTGGAATGATATGAAACAAACATTTTTGGATAGATACCTGGACTATTGCATTCCCACCAATCATAAGGATATATTCAAATGATGCAAAAAGAAGATGAAAACTTGGAGGATTTACTTGAAATATTTCAATATAACTTAAAGAGAGCAAAGATGAGCAACCTAGATGAGGAAACCTTGAAATCCCTTTTATTGAAAGCCATTAGAGATGAATGGATAGATATTTTAAACATGATGGCGAAGGGAGACATCTCTCAACTTCTGCTTCATGACATAGCAGAACTATGTGTCCATCTCTTGAGAGGAAAATCTAAAACGGGAAAAGGGCCTAGAGATCCTTCTCTTATCAGAGCAAACAAATCTGCAACTGGATCAGTAAGTAGGGTAGAGATTGGCAATATGCTTGATGAATTCAAAACTGATATCCTAGGAAGTCTTAGTGAACAACTTGATCCAGGTGGATGTTGGTGGCCACCCACCTATCCCATTTGGACCCCCACAACTGTCTCTTTCAGTTTTTCAGTTTCCTTAATTATGGTACAGTTTACTATTTTTAGCAATATTTCAGGTCCTAAACTTCCGGAGCCGTTGTGAGGCCCTAAACGAAGTTTTTTGGGAAATCTACCACCAATGAATTTTCTAACAAAGGATCGTCTTTTTCATCGTAGTCCTTGGAGAGATCTTTCCAACAGGCTATCATGCACGTCAAACGGAGATAATACGACCAATTCATGACCCCAGGAAGTTGATGTACCAACTTACCCAAAAACGGGGCCCACAATTTGGCATTTCATCTTCTAGGGTTAGGTTTTGGAATGTGATGGGTTTTCCATTGTTTCTCAACAATAAATAGGCCTTCGAGCCTCATTGTAACACAGTTCGGAATAGTTCAGGGGCATGTAGCCGCACATCTCTTCTCAGAGATAAGCTACCATCGCCCTCGCTGGTTTATTTCCATTTCTGATTGTAAGCATGTTTCAGTATTCTCCATTAATGAAATGAAGTATTCTTTCCGCTGCATCTTTGTGTATATGGTTATCTCGGTAATTTGTTGCGTTCTTGTTTAAATCCAGATCAAGCACATCCTACAATAACACAAAACATCCAGATGATGAGGTCCAAACCACGCGAAGAAGATCCGAACGTAAATATGGTGCTGAGAAGTGGCACGGTCATATGAGAAGATAAGGGGAAACCAACTAAGGAGGACACAGGAGTTTGCAAGGAGACAGGTCTGGAAGCTAGGAACAGCTTCGTGGAGGTCTCTACCCCAAGTGTAGGGATCAATTTGAGCTAGAAAGGGATCCCTCGATGTTGACTACCTTTTTAGAAACATGCATGAAATTGCTTCACGGCAATAGAATGGTTAAGGGCTTGCAAAAATTGATAAATAGGTACGCAAGGTCAAGTGAACCTCACGTGATCTAAAAATTGGGAAAACATGCATCACGGACTGGGTGAGAAATGCGGTTAACAACACAGATTGGTGACTATGAGATGGATCAGATCATTACGGACTTGGGCTCAGACACAAATCTACCACCTAAACAAACGTGGGAGCACATGGTCAAGCCCACATTGCAATGGTCTCCTATTCAATTGAGGATGGCGAATCAATAGAAGATCCTACCCATGGGAAGACTGCAAGGGATTTTGGTAGATATAGAAGGCGCAAGCACTCGAACAGACTTTGAGGTAATAGAAATTGTGGATGAAAGTAGCCCTTACCCTGCATTATTAGGAATAGACTAGGCCACTGACATGAATGGAATTATTAATTTAAAGAAGCATAAAATGATCTTCGAGAAGAAGACGCTTCGCGTAGTCATTCTGCTAGACAAGGCTGAAGGACCGTGTTACACTGAACCCATCCACAATGGACGCAGTGATGATGAGTTAGATTGTATTTATAAAATCACTACACGACATCAAGTATGGGACAATTCAATGGCAAAAGGAAGAATATCGTGAGAGCATGCAGAATCCTGCACCGAAGATTCAGATGAAGAAGATGAGTGATGGCATAATTGGATGAATGGGATAACCATGTTAAACTGCAATATGGTAACTAAATCGTTGTGTTGCATTAAAGTGCAAGATCATGAACGATGTATGATGGGCTAATAGTAGTAGATGAATTCTTGATCAAATTTGAAAGCATGGTACCAGAGTGCCAGTGGTTCGATGCATTGAAATGGGCATTGCACGTGACACTTGCGTGTTGGTTGGGCACACGTGAAGGAACCTTTGAAAATTGGCGTGACTATAGGCGAACGATGCAGATAAGATTTGGGAGGCCGGAAATACACACAACAGAGAAATACAATGGACGCGACTATCTGCACATGCACTTGACCAAATGGGTCCAAGCCTATGGAGAAGAGCCTCAACAAGAGTGGGTACACTTATTTTATCATACCTTGGACGTCGTCCCAAGGAATTGGTATACTGAAATAGAGCTCCGACATGGCACAGGCAAATGTGATATCTTGCACGAAGGGATTCTGTCAATGTTCCTCTTTGAGGATCAATGGATGGATACTGTGGACGACACATTGCAGGTGGTAAAGGCCACTATTTTCAAAACACCATCGGAATCAAAAGAAATTGTGCAGCCAGACTGGTCGCAATAGTTGAGCCAGTCCCTGGAATGTTACAATGTGCAGGTAGAAGATGATGAGGACAACCCTAGAAACATCAATATTCCAGAAACAAAGGGGAGTCGTGAGGTGCACGGACCAGCAGTCGAGGATCCAAACATCACCGCGCCACTGAAAATGAAACAAGTAAACATCGAAACAGAGGAAGAGCCGAAGTATGCAACGCTATGAGACGATTGTGATGATGCCTTGGTGGAAAAGGTGGTCGAGTTTTGTTTGCGAATATCAAGACTTATTCCCCACAAAAATCACAGAGTTAAAGGGGATCCTTGGTGATCTGGGAATGATGAAGATAACCCTGAAGCCGCATGCAAAACCTGTTAAGTAGCGGCCTTACCGGTTGAATCCAAAATGTAAAGCAAAGGTTTGTGAAGAGTTGGATAAGATGCTTGTAGCAGGAATAATTGAATTGGTAGAAGATTTCGACTGGTCAAGTCCTATGGTTGTGCAGTAGAAGAAACAAAAGGGTGAAATTCACATCTGCGTCGATCTCAGAAAGCTCAATGATGCATGTGTCAACGACCCCTTTCTGATGCCCTTTACTGATGAGGTACTGGAAAATGTGGGAGGACAGGAAGCCTACTCATTCACAAACAGTTTCTCGAGTTACCACGAGATTAAGATCGCGCCAGAGGATAGGAGTAAGACAACTTTCACCACCAAGTGGGGCTATTTTCAGTATACAGTGATTCCCTTTGGACTAAAGAACGTGCCGATGATATTCTCCCGCGTTATGGTAGCTACATTCAACGAGTTTATACATAAGTTCTTAGAGATATATCTTGATGATTGGACCATATTTGGGCTAGTTAAGAAACATACCGCGAGCTTATGTTTAATGCTAGATACTTGCCGACAGCACCAGATTGCTCTTAATTTAAAGAAGTGTACTTTCCTCGTCCCCTTTGGGAACCCGCTTGTCCATGTGGTTTGTAAGCAAGGTCTGATGCTGGATCCGGTGAAGATCGTTATCATACTCAACCTGCAAGCACCACAAAGTGTCAAACAATTGTGTGCCATACTGGGACACACTGATTACTATCAGAAGTTCATAAAAAGCTACGCGCAGATCACGACGCCAATGGAACAATTGCTGAAGAAGGATGCTACTTATTGCTGGAATGAGGAATGCAACAGAAGTGTGGAAATGCTTAAGGAAGATATGGCATCAGCTCCTATATTGGTCTTTCCGAAATGGGACATCAAATTTCATGTGCACGTTGATGCCTCGTGTATCACATTAGGCGCAATACTCAGTCAAGAAGGAAGTGGAGGGAATCGATCATCCGATCATGTTTGCAAGTTGACGATTGTCAAAAAATGAGAATAACTACTCCACTACTGAGCAAGAAGGATTGGCGATGGCATATGCACTCTAGAAATACTGCCACTATTTGCTTGGAGGGCACTTTAAGATGTATACTGACCACTCAGTGCTAAAATACCTAATGAATAAGCCTGTGTTGGGGGAGCGCATTTGTAGGTGGCTATTATTATTTCAAGAACATTACTTCGAAGTCGTCATAAAGCTAGGATGCCTAAACATAGGCCCAGACCACCTATCTCGAATTGAGAATGGCGAAGAACCTACAAACTTGGAGGAAGGACTACCAAATGCACAGTTATATGTAGGGTGCATCGCGGATGGCTATTTTGAGGACATAATCCACTTCTTAACCATAGGAACTGCACTGCAAAGATATTCTGTTCAATAGAAGAAAGAATTGGTAATACGTGCAACAGACTTTACTGTTATTGTTGGACACCTCTATATGATGGTCAACGACGAAATATTATGCATATATGTACCTGAATTTGAGCGAGGATAGATCCTGGTCGAAGCACATGGAGGGGTTGCTGGAGGACATTATGCGAGTCGTGCCACAGCACAGAAGATTCTTCGTGCAAGACTCTGGTGGCCAACTCTACATCAAGACTTGAAAGCATATTGTCGAGCTTGCGACTTATGTAAATAGACTGGGAAACCATCGCAAAGGGACGAAATGCCATTCAATCTATAGATGGCGCTTCAACCATTTGAGAAGTGGGCAATCGACTTCGTGGGACCTATTGCACCTCAAGGGAAGATGTGTGTACGCTATATCATCACCGCATCAGAATATTTGACCTGGTGGGTAGAAGCATAGTCGGTTAAGGACTACACGGCTACTATAGTGGAAAAATTTTGATTGAGAACGTGTTGACACAGTTTGGATGTCCCAAAATTCTAATGAGGGACTAGGTAATGCACTTTCTGAATGAAACAATCAACGCACTCACTAAGGAATTTCAGATATATCATCAACAGAGCACGCCATACCATCCGCAAGCGAATGGGACTATCGAAGCATTCAACAAAATTTTGGAGACTGCATTGACTAAGGTCTGTAACGTGCAGCGAAATGACTGGGACATGCACATCCCCACTGTGTTGAAAAGTGGGCAACAAGAAATGCTAAATTTAGAATGTGCTAAAAATAGAATGTCTAAAAATAGCATGTCTAAAAATAGCAGTTTGGTCAGTGAGGTCATTGGCCACCTTGGGTGAGAGGTGAAACTGTTAAAAATAGAAAGTTCTAAAAATAGCATTTCGAGGTTCCTTCCTATTTATAGTAGTCCCTAGTCTATCTATAGGAAGTAAAATTAATCTTGTTCTTAACAGCAGTTGGAAATATTAATTAATTAATCCAGTTGAGTTAATTAGTTAAGGAAATTTGAATTTGAAGTCTTTGTGAGCATGCACATGAGTTGTCCCACTAATTGAGGAGTTTATCCTTAATTTCCTCCACTGAATTAGGGAATAAGTATGAGTTTTATAATGAGAAAACCATTTAACTTAGTTCTAACTAGTCAAGTCTAGTTAGACTATTTTAACAAGTTGTTAAAATAATAAAATATAGTTTGTTAATGCTTGCATGCATGTGACAACTATTATTTTAGATAACTGAGGATTCACTCGTGGATAACTGTTGCATGTCACTTCTGTCAGAGACCTAATTGAGATCAGATGAGGGACAGTGTACTATCATATGCTTGGATCTTCCCATGGAATATTTCTTGCTTACATGAGGAACTAGTGTCCTCAAGGATTGTGTAGTTGGACCTATGGTTGACAGCAGGTATGATTTGGGGCCAATTCTCATATGTTATGAATTGGACCCCAATCAAAGTTGCGCAAGGAAATAGGGGATTTATGGATGGTTGCCTACATATTGAGGCATAGTGAGTCTATCATGTTCATCTTTTTATTGCAGGAAGTACATGATAGCTCTTGAGCTGATATTTTTTGTAAACAGAAGAGGATTTCCACTTGATTAATAATACAGTGTTGGGGGTTTTATGCTTGTGCTTTCCCTAGTGATATATCTGTGTTATGTGCAATTATTTCTCTTGATCAGTTATATGTGTTTATGGTTGATGTTGCTCATGAAATCGATTTTGCTTCCGCTTAATGTTTTATAGAAGTAGATCATGTGTTTTTCTTTAGTACATTGCATTACCAGTTTGATCTATAGGTGAAATTTCTACATGGTATCAGAGCACAGTTAATCAAGCAAGGAACAATATACAAGAAAGAGAAAGAAAGTCGAAGTTTATTATTCAAGATAGATATCTAGTTGCAATCACAGTTCAGATTTCATCCAGATGGCCTTCATTGGGTTGAGGCTTGTGTATGCCCTTCATGGAAAATAAAACTACATAGCTTGGAAGGATCACATGGAGGCAATATTGGAAGATAATGGTATTAAGGACTTCATTGATCAAGATGTCCGCAAGCCTACTGATGCTACTTAGGCTGCAAACTAGAAGAAGAATGTGGCTAGAGCTAGGAGAATCATCCTAGAGGGAGTTCGAGATCACATAGTCTCGAGCCTCCATGGGAAGGAGACTCCATTTGCAATGTGAAAAACATTGAAACATTTATATCAGAATAGCAGTGATGAGAGGAAGCTAGCACTGAAGGAAAAGCTTCGAAAGATCAAGTGTGAGAAGGGCGATATGATCACTACATTTCTGTACAAGCTCACCAACTATAAAGATAAGCTTGCAAGCATAGGGATCACTACCGTTGATGATGATATGGTGAGTTTAGCACTCCTTGGCCTTCTAAGGAGCTGGCATAGCTACCAGGACTCAGTGAATGGAAGGGACAAACTGTCAGATTAGGAATGACTGTGGTCGGATTTGATATAGGAGGAGATCAAATGGAACACCAGAGATGGAGCTCCTTCATCAAAGAATGATGATAAAGAGAACTTGGCTTTAGCATCTAAAGCTAATAAAGGGAAAGATAAGGCATCCCAATCCAAGTCTTCTCAATAAGGGAAGAAGTTTTAAAAGTCGAAGGTGAGATGCTTTCATTGTCATGAGTTGGGTCACTATGCTACTAGTTTCCCAAAGAGGAAGAAGTCCCAGAAAGGTTCCTCCAAGGAATCTGATGGTGATGCTCTAGCTTCAAAATTTGAGATGGATTTCTCACTTATTACATGCATGGTTTCATCCAGCATGGGATGTGTTTGGTACTTGGAGAGTGGAGCTTCATTCCACATGTCAGGTTACAAGACTATTTTCATCACTTTGGAGGAGAAGGATCTCCAAATACGGATCGAGATGGGTGATGACGGAAAGTATCGTGTCTCAGGTGAAGGTACGGTTGTGTTTCAGAGGGAGCATGATTCTCCCCTCTCTCTTTCTACTGTTATGTATGTACCAGGGCTGAAAAGAATCTTGTGTCTATTGCTATGCTTGAGGATAAAGGCTATGATGTAGTTTTTAGTTTGGGAAAGGTTTTCCTAAGGCATATCGGCACTGGACAGACCAAACAGATAGGGATTCGAGTTAAGAATCTCTATAAGTTACAGCTAGAAGACTATGCTGCTTTGAGTTCCAAAGCAGAGGTGATGCATGGCCAAGATATTGGTGAGTTATGGCATAGGAGACTGGGCCACTTTCATCATGGGGCCTTGAAGATCATGCAGCAAATTTCTACCGGATTACCCAAGTGCAAGCTGGATCAAGTGAGCACATGCAAATGTTTCACTTTGGGTAAGTATGCAAAATATTCTTTTCATGATCGGGATGATAGAGCAGGAGTAGTTCTAGAGCGACTTCATTCAGATTTATGTGGGCCCTTCTCTACAGCCTCCATTGGAAAGCAAAGGTATTATGTTATTTTTGTTGATGATTTTTCTCGTAGATTGGATCTACTTCATGCAAAACAAGGATCAAACCTTCTTGAAGTTTTGTGAGTTCAAAGCTTTGGAAGAGAAAGAGTTAGGGATGAAAATAAAGCCCTTGCAAAGTGATAACAGTGGAGATTATATTTCCCAGCAGTTTAAGGACTTATGTGCTTTAGAAGGAATTAAATGGGAACTCATGGCACCTCATAACCCACAAGAGAATGGGGTGGCTGAAAGGAAGAACATATCTATTGTGGGCACAACTTGATTGATGTTGCATGACCAAGGTATACCACTTCATCTATGGGTTGAGGCATGCAATACAGTAGTATATATTCAAAATAGAAGTCCTCATTGTATTTTGGGGATGAAGACACCTATGGAGGCTTTTTCGTGGAAGAGACCAGATGTGAGTCACTTCCGCATCTTTGGATCACCAGTCTTCTATCATGTGACCAAAGATGCTTGGAAGAAGCTAGACCCAATAGCTGAGTTAGGAATACTTGTGGGGTACACTAATACACCTCACAACTATCATGTGTTTCTGCCTGCTAGTCAGAGGATCGTAATGCACAGGGATTTGAAATTTGATGAGCAGCAAGCCATGTGAGTATCACTTGAGAGGGAGCTCAAGTTGCATGGTGATGATGAGGAACTATTAGTTCCTAAAGAGGAGGAGCCTCCTAATGATGTGGAGCAGCCTCATGCAGAGATTCCAGTTGTGGAGATCACCACTACTGGAGAGTCTTCCAGAGACAGGCGGAAACGCTCACACGAAGATGACAGATTGATGCAAGATGCGAGAGAGAATGTGGGGCAGCCATCCTCTCAACGCAGAAAGAGGACATCTCCTAATAGATACACTGGGTACATGGCTCTGGCTGGGGAGTGTGTAGCGACCGAGCCTTCTTCTTTTGAGGAGGTAGCATAACAACTAGTTTGGGTGGATGTGATGGTAGAGAAGTATGATTCAATCATGCGAAACAGTCTATGGGATGTTGTTCCTAGACCAAGGGACAAGTCAGTGGTTACTTCTTGATGGCTTTACGAGGTAAAGCAGGTAGTTGATGGTAGTATTGAGAAACACAAGGCAAGGTTTGTTGCTTGTAGTTTCTCACAAGTTGAGGGGATTGACTATGATGAGACCTTTGATCTGGTTGCAAGGTACTCATCGATTAGATCAATTCTAGGACTATCAGCACAGATGGGTTGGTAGCAACATTCCTCAATGGGGAGATTGAGGAAGAGGTATACATAGAGTAGCCAGAGGGATTTGAGACCTTCGATCGTGAGTCACATATGTGTCAGCTCAAGCGAGCATTGCATGGGCTGAAGCAAGCACCCCGTGCTTAGTATACTAGGATCGACAACTATTTCACCGGGTTGGGCTTCACCAAGAGTGAAGCAGATGCCAACATCTACCACATAATTGTAGATGGTAAGCTATTGATTATTGTACTTTATGTCGATCATCTAATTTTGACAGGTGATGATTAGTTGATCAAGTCTTGCAAGGTGGATCTTGCAAGAGAGCTTGAGATGAAGGACATGGGCCTCATGCACTACTTTCTAGGCATGGAGGTGTGGCAGAGAGATGCGGAAGTATTTGTGTCTCAAGACAAGTATGCCAATGAGATACTGAGGTGCTTCCACATGGAGATGTGCAAGCCCATGGAGACTCCTCTAGCAGGTAACTGGAGGAAGGAGGATGCTACTTCAGGTGAGGTAGTAGCTGCTATAGTTTACAGGCAGCTTATGGGTTCACTCATGTATCTGGTGAACACAAGAATGACTTTGTGCTTTGCAGTGAACCAACTGAGTCAAGCTATGGTTTAGCCAACCAAGTTATTTTGGAAGGCAGCAAAGCATGTGCTAAGATATCTCGGAGGCACAACACAGTATGGATTATGGTATAGGCAGACAGAGGGAGTGAAGCTCCAAGGCTTCATAGATGTAGATTGGGCATGTAGTCCAACAGACATGAAGAGCACTTCTAGAAGGATCTTCAACCTTGGGTCAGATGTAGTTTCTTGGTATAGCCGAAAATAGAGATCAGTTGCACTTAGCACAACAGAGGTAGAGTACATGGGAGCTAGTCAGGCTCCATGTGAGGCCATCTGGATGCGGAAGATTCTAGTGCAATTGTTTGGTCAGATGATGGATCCTACAACGATATATTTTGATAATCAGAGTTGCATTAAAATCTTTGAGAATCCAATGTTTCATGACAGGTCCAACCATAGAGATATCCACTATCATCATCTACGGGATTGTGTGGTCAAGAGGATCATGATGTTGCACTAGATTTTGACCGAGGAACAAGATGAAGATATTTTGACAAAGACATTGTCAAAAGGCAAGTTTGAGTTACACAGAGACAAGATCGGGGTTGCTGATAATCCCTTTCTTGTTGAGAGCAAGTGTTGAAAGTGGGCAACAAGAAATGCTAAATTTAGAATTTTCTAAAAATAGAATGTCTAAAAATAGCAGTTTGGCCAGTAACGTCATTGGCCACCTTGGGTGAGAGGTGAAACTGCTAATAATAGAAAGATCTAAAAATAGCATTTCTGGGTCCCTTCCTATTTATAGCAGTCCCTAGTTTATCTATAGGAAGTAAAATTAATCTTGGTCTTAACAGCAGTTGGAAATATTAATTAATTAATTCAGTTGAGTTAATTAGTTAAGGAAATTTGAATTTGAAGTCTTTGTGAGCATGCACATGAGTTGTCCCACTGATTGAGGAATTTCTCCTTAATTTCCTCCACTAATTGAGGGAATAAGTATGAGTTCTATAATGAGAGAATCAATTGATTTAGTTCTAACTAGTCAAGTCCAGTTAGATTATTTTAATGAGTTGTTAAAATAATAAAATATTGTTTGTTAATGCTTGCATTCTTGTGACAACTATTATTTTAGATAACTGAGGATTCAATCATGGATAAATGTTGCAGGTCAGTTCTATCAAAGACCCAGTTGAGATCAAATGAGGGACAATGTACTATCAGATGCTTGGATCTTCCCATGGAATATTTCTTGCATGCATGAGGAACTGTTTCCTCAAGGATTGCGTAGTTGGACCTATGGTTAACAGCAGGTATGATTTGGGGCCAATGCTCATATGTTATGAATTGGACCCCATTCAAAATTTTGCGAGGAAATAGGGGATTGATGGATGGTTGCCTACATATTGAGGCATAGTGAGTCTATCATCTTCATATTTTGATTGCAGGAAGTACAGGATAGCTCTTGAGCTAATAACTTTTGTAAACAGAAGAGGATTTCCACTTGATTGATAATACAGTGTTGGGGGTTTTATGCTGGTGCTTTCCCCAGTAATATATCTGTGTTATGTGTTATTATTTCTCTTGATCAATTATATGTGTTTATGGTTGATGTTTCTCATGAAATCGATTTTGCTTCGGCTTAATGTTTTGTAGAAGTAGATCATGTGTTTTTCTTTAGTACATTGCATTACCAGTTTGATCTACAAGTGAAATTTCTACATGTTGTGCCATGGGCTTACCAAACCACATACAAGAAGTTGATGGGCCAGACACCTTTCCAGTTAGTCTATGGTAAGGAAGCCGTTATGCGCATGGAATATATTGTACCCAGTTTGCGAATTGCGGCAATAATAGGCATGGCTGACTGTAAGGCTTTGGAGGAATGGCTCGTGCAACTGGAGGGACTCGAGGAGGAATGGTTTTTGGCTGGATTCCCTTAGCAAGTACAAAAACAGTGAGAGAAAGCGTGGCATGATCACCATATCAAGGTGTGCACTTTCAAGGAGAATGATCTAGTATTACTATATGACAACAAGTTCAAAAAATTCCCTGGCAAGCTCTGAATGCATTGGTTGGGTCCCTATGTAGTCAAAGAAGTTACAGATGGAGGTGCAGTCTAGCTTGCTAAGCTCAATGGAGAGCCCTTCCTGGGTCGAGTAAATGGCAGTCTCCTAAAGCTCTACATGGGTGGGTCGACTGCCTGACTAACCAACTGAAGGACACTCTCACCACTCCAACCAATTGAAAGAGAGTGTGGGACAATAAAGCAGTCTGGAGGGAAGTTGTGTGACCAACGAGGTGTGGATGGATATTGTTTGTCCCAAGGGTCGAGGTTGCGCAAACAAGGATGCGATGCTACGTTGACAAGCAGAGAGGTGACCATTTCTCTCACTATTCTTGACAAGATGTCTGAGTTATGGCAAAAGGGAGCGGGTGGCTGGAAATTAAGAGATATGGTACGAACCAGATCTAGAACAATCTGCCACAGGCTTAACATGAGGACACCGGAAAAGGCCGGCACCAACAAATTTGAATTTCTAAACACTTATCAATCACAGAGGAGCCTTCATCGAACAAGCTGCGCTTCTAATAATCTTAAGCTATTGTGCTTCTCCGTCACTATGGAACTCTTCATTATCTATGCTCAAGGAGTAAGGCCAAGAGTGGTGATATGGCCAAAGATGCCACACTTTCTGAGAAATACGATGTGTATAACTGCGGGCACCATGCAAAATTCAGCATCGATAGGAGGGGGTGTGCCGGAAGTTTATAGAAATGAAGCAGAAATGGTCCGAATGTCGCCGCCTTACCCATGGGCTGGTCGGCGAACCATAAAGGGTAAAGGAAAAGCTATGAATACATAGCCAATTGGTGGAATTTCAGTTAATAAGTCATCTCTAGTGTATCTTGAAGCCTGGGATCTTGTGGACAGTAGCAATGGTCTTGCAAAATTGCAAGATGAGCTGCAATAGACAGTGTGAAGAGAAGCTACGAACTTAGAAATTGGTTGTGTTGGTACAAGGAGGTCCGATATGTGGCACCCAGGTAGAGCTAAAATCCTATGCGGGGGTGTTCTGTGTTAACCGAGCAGAGCAGAATGAGCAGTATCGGTTGCGAGAATTGTTAGAAATGACGAAGCAAGAGCTGGAAGAAGTGTTGCAGGAGATGAAGAAGGAGTAGCAGAATGAAGGATGTCACTCACGGGGAGGTGAACAGTAGGGCCTAGGTAGCGCATCTTGCCACACCAATGAGTGACTCGGGATGAGTCAAGTTGATTGTGTTGGGGGACTGTTGGGTAGTGGAGGTCCTGCGTAATAGTTTTGGGGCTTAGAGCCTATAAATTAGGATAAAAATATTGTAAAACCTTTGAAATATGTGAAGCACGAAATGTAATAGATCAATTCAAAAGGTAGTCCACCCAAGAAATAATATAAAATAATAAGAAGTAAGTCGGCTTGCCCATGGTCCATGGACCATGGGAATGTATAAATAGAGTGAGGCTCTATGGGTAGAAGGCAGTTTTTTTAGTATGTACTTTTTAATCAGGAATGTAATGGGGTTTTGAGGAGCGAAGTCTTGAAGTATATGTAAGTCCGAGTCAAGGGTGTTGGCAGGTAGATAGAGGCCCTGCAGCTGTGTGCGGAGAGGCCTAGTAGAGTCTGTAGCTGTGTGCGCGGACCCTTGCAGCTAAGTGCAAAGGACGGATCTGGATGTATTGGTGAAAGAATTGAATAAAGATAAGTTGATTTTGGAATTCTGTGTTAAATCTGAATTATTGAGGATCTGGCTAATTTGGGGTTAATATAACTATTTGATCTACGCGTGTATGCTTATGGTATGATTTTATGCAAATATGTATCTTTCTAAGTGCGTGAACTAGTTATTTCTATTAAATGTTTGCTTAAAGACCATAAGAAGTAGATCTAATCTATAATAAATCATTAGGTACTTAATATTGAGGAATAGCCCTATTTCGGATCTGCACAGAAGCATAGTAGCACGAGGCTACCGAATGATGTGCAAAACCTCTAGACCACATTAAGACATCCAAAGGGTGTAGAAACCTAGTTCCAACACCCTCCCCTGCTACTTCGAGTGATTTTATAGACATTTTTGGGCACTGCACCCCAATCATAAATATCCATAAACTGAGGGCTCCTAAGTCCCTAAAAGTGTTGCTTTACTACATAAAGGAACAAGGTCAGCTGCTTACATCATCTCCCAGAAGTTCTTCGCTAAAAACTGCTTAGAAATGGTCAAAACTAGACCATACTGAATACCCACTGTAGAGGGTGCGATGCATATCACCTTCCCAGTGTAAATGGTGCGATGCATACTAAATGGCCCCTCTATAGGGTGCGATGGGCAAGAATGGAAAAATGGCAGAGACAGTTTGCGAGGTGGAAGATCATGGAATCTTCTAGAAGCTTCCCCTCTGACACTTGCTTCTCTGTTTTCGACCAGGGATGAGTAAGAGATCATCATTATCCAAGTGGAATCAAGAACTATAAGAGAGAGGACACTAATCAAAACCCCAGAAGATGACTCATCCCCCTACAATCATCTATATATGGATCCCTCATCACAGAGATCCAAAGGCTGGAATCTTGTATCTTGTAGAGAAGTGTTGTTGGTTTTCTGGTGAAACTTCATAATGTTGGGTGATCTAAGCTTTACTTGAGGTGAAGAAGGGCTTTCCTTGCTGGAGGATGATGCTGGGTCAGAACTATTGGTTGTAATCCTCTTGCTATTCTTGATATTAATAAAGTTATTCAAGTTTTCCTCCACATTCTTGTATGTTTGATTGTATATGCATTTGTGGGGTTAATACATATCTGGTCCTGTGTTATTTATGAATATAGATCTTTGTTCTTCAATAGTGTTATGTTGCTTTGATGGTGCTCTTTGAAGCTGGGAAGACGAAGAAGAAGTAGCAAAGATCTATCAGGAAGGAGAGGAATCAAGCAAGGAACCAAGCGCAAGACTAAGGTTGGCATCCTTTGTTCCACTCTTATCTATTTTTCATAAACGAAAGCGAAAGTAGTCTTTACTTGTTTGTTTCTAAGATAGCTACGAGTCTTAGTGGGAATAGCAGCTCCTAGTGGACACTATTCCCGGTAACATGGGCTTGTATGTTATCAAGGAAATTATCGATGGTGGAGCTATATCACAGCGATTGGCTAAGTTGTATGAAGCAAAGTAGTTGCTCAAACAGGTGGAGGAAGCACAACAAAAAGAGGCGGTCCTCAAGGCTAGATTGGGGCCTTGGCTAGATGAGGCCTATGTCATCTCTGCCACCATTGAAGAGAGGTTGGCAGGCCTATAGAGGACACAACAGAAGGTAAAAGAAGATAGTGCAAGGCCAGCAAAAGAGCAGTTGGTCGAGCAGCTCAAGCAAGCAGCCATGCAGAGTGTGGCTGAGGTAGCAGCGACACAAGTTGAGCTAGTAGGTCTTCGCACTAAGATCTTCACGCCAGCAGAGTGACTCGGGGGCGAGTCACGATATTTGTGTTGTGGTCCTGTTGGAACAGGGTCCCCTAGGGTCAATTTTGGGGCAAAAACCCAAGTTTTGGGGCAGAAAGCCCAAGTTTTTGTTATATAAAATGTAAAGTCTCCGCAAGTTGTGGTCGCAGAGCACGTAGATAGAAAGTGTCATAAATGGATTTTCCCTTCTTTTATGTAAGTTGTGTCGGCTTGTATAGACCTGCCCATGGTCTGTGAACCATGGGATTGTATAAGAAGGAGAGTCTTAGAGAGTCTAAGGCAATAGTAATGGAGAAATCAATGAATGTAATGGGTCATCAAAAGTGAAGAGTGAAGAGTCTTAGAGTACAAGAGAGGCTTTGCAACTGTGTGCGTAGAGGCCTGGAATAGAGTCCGTAGTTGAGTGCGTGGTGTAGTCTCGAGTCTGTAAGAAGAACATAAGCATTAATAAAGACATTATTCGGGAAATATATGTGTTTTTTCCATTTACTTTTGTTATGAATGAATGTGTTTATGTTATGATGGGTTTATGATTTAACATTGTATTGATGCGCGATTCTGCATGGTTTACATTGTTATATGAACGCAAGTACTAATATTTGTTTACGCGAAGAATATCTTAATGCTTGTTAAAGATATCATATAATTAGGTCGATCTGGGTAAATACAGAACTAAGGGTAATTACATAGGCACGTAAGTGGTTGATTCGCCTATTTAGGGTCTGCAAAAGACAGTCGTAGACCTTCGCGGAGGTCTAGAGGCCAGTAAGAGGAAGTTATATCGATAAGACTTAAGGGATTATCGATCTACATGAAGGCAGGTTTAGGGCATAAAAAAACATCATGCTTGTCTTTGGGTGTGGAAAATTGGTTCCAACATCCCCCCATACTGCTTCGGGTGAGACTCTAGTCTATGCTCCACGAATTGATGTCGAAAGGGCCAGTAGTGTAGGGATTTGTTTGGAAAACTTAACTCTAAACTTGGGTCAGGACCCACTAAGCCAACACATAGTATGATAAAGTACTTGCATATGCAATTCACTCATGACAAGACACCATCATTCTAATAAACCCCTAGTCTAAGATGTTGCATGATGATTCGTTGACTGAACTAGAATTGGGTGGAAGGCTGAGGGAGAGGCACAGTGACTATGCAATTGCACAACTTAGGCAGTCAAGGTTCAAGTTTGATCCTTAAAAATGTGCAATGTGTAGTTTAGGCTGGACTGGACTTGAAGATTATGCAGTTGGCGAGCTCAAGAAGCCAAGATGAGGGCTTGATTACTATAGTTTCCCACTGCGCAATGATGGAAGGATAGGGAGGCTATGTGATTACGCAATTATGTAGTTCAGGAGCTCAATGGTTTGGCTTGAGGGCTAATATTGCATAATGCGTAGTTCAGGCATGGTTGCAGGGAAGGATTGTGAAATTTTATAGCTCAAGGGTCAGGCTTGAGCACTAAGACTAAATAGTGTGCAGTGCTGGGAGGAAGGAACTATGAAACACACAATGCCAAGAGGTAGGGTTGTTGCTTGAGGGTTGAGACTGTGCAATGCCTTGTCCAAAAAGGTTGGGTGAGGCTAGTTTGTCCAGCTGGAAAGTTTTCCATATTTGACTAAGTGTGTGATCTATGCAGCTGATGTGAATAGTAATAAGACTTGATTGTGATCACACACTTAGAACACTTGACGACACAACATAGATCACCCAGAACACATGAACAACATACTTCCATCAAGGTGACAACTCTGCGATGACTTATGCCAAGTGTGACGCCAAAGATACACTTTGTGATGACCGTGATGACACTTGTGCAACAGTGCCTGAAACTTTGGAAATGAGTGCAACACATGTTTACATGGTAATACCAACTCATACACAAATATTACCACTCGAAACCACTAAAACTATCTTTTGTACAACGTGCGAAACTTGCCATGTGAAAGGACAACAGTTTGATTTTCTTGCAAACGGGACCAAAACACTTAGAGAAAACACATGTAATAAGTCTTAATACTTGTGACAACATTATGCAAGGTCACAATAGGCTCCGAAATTTGGATGTAGGCAAAAATTTTGGAGGGTGTTATAGCAGCAACAACAAGGAACAAGCCCTTCAATCAAGTACATATTGAATGGGTCACTAATGCAACCTCTTAATATAAGTAGAAGCTAGAGTCCATCAATAGAAAATTAGTCATTCTTGTTCAATAATTAATATTCTTAGTGAACTCAAACTTCCTTGAGACATATTTATGATTTTTATTGTATGCTAATGAAGAACTTGCACTTTCATATTTGTTGTTATTAATAGTTTTTAGTTTCCTTTCAGGAGCCTTGTGTAGGGCCCACTTAAGTCTACACAAGGGGCCTCTATACTTTTGTTTCATTTCCCTTTATTTCAACATTGTTTAGTTCATTACTCATTGTGTATGTTGTGAATGATATTTGCATTTCTAGTAGGAGTAATTTATTTTCAATTGCAATAACTTATTTCTTGTAGCAATATTTTTGGTTTCATTTCCCCCATTTCTAATCTTGTTTAGTCAATTCTAGTTACATCATATGTTGAGAATGAATTTATGGATCTCCCATAGTAGCAACAAAATTCTTGTAGTAGTCCTTTGTTTCCTATAGCATAATTACTAACACATTATTTTAGGTAGCTTTATGATCTTTTTCCATCATTAAAACAATTTTGTCAGCCATGGATTGGTTCATCCATGTTCCAAAAGGGGCAATTTTGTTTTGTTATGTTTTATTCTAGTCCTTCCAATAGACTAGTGTATTGTATTATTTTCTCTATTTTCATTAGAATAGCTTAGGTAATTGGAACTCTATTTTCAAATAAGTTATTTCTCTATTTTGGATAATAAAACTAAACCATATCAGCTAGATTTCTAAATTTGCATTTTACTTCTTACAATATTTTACTCTAGCTCCCACTATAATAATAAAAAGGGATTGGTTATTAGGTTACAAAATCCTTTAATTATATTTTGGAAACCTTCTTTTCAAGTATTTTGCAGATTTCTCTTTAGTTGAATGCCAACTTTCCTTTTCGTAGTGTTGGAATGAGTATTAGTTATTTCTCCCAATGAAATGACCTTTGTAGTCCTTAGATGGATAGGTTTTCGATTGTATGAATTTTTCACATATTGTGTATGGTACCTCTCAAGTTTGTAAAAACCCTAAGTTCACGTTTAAAGTTTTGGGTTAGGAGTGCAACATTATTGTTCTTATTCTTTGGCCATCACTTCACATTAATTTGAAAAATCTAAATTAGTGCCATCACTTCACATTAATTTGAAAAATCTAAATTAGTGTAATCTTAGTTAGTGCTCTTAAATCATTGGAAGTGGATATCTAATTTTAATGATAATGTTACTGAATGCACTAAAATAATTGGAAGTGGAAATTTAATTTTAATAGTAATCTTAGTGAATGGTCTAGCATCAATTTTCATATCATTGAAAAATTGGTGTTTGGTTTTCGGATTGATGTCAACCAGGTACATGATAGTTTGAGTATGAAATTGTTTGGTTGTTGGTGTGGTGCCTCTATGTAATCGTGTTTTTCATTTCCAGCATAAGCAAATTGATTTCTTGTGTCAACTGAAGGTTTCCTACTCACACCGCTTGATTTATGCTACCCAAGTTCAATTCTGGATCAAACGTTTAAAGGTTATGATGCTTCCAAGTTCCAGATGTCTCGGCACAAATTGAGCACATGTGTTTTGAAGATCGAATGCCTAATATGGTTGGATATTTCACCATTCGCGCCCAGGTCATTTTGAAGAAGCATGAATCATTGGTCGTACCCATGGTTTTGCATTGATTGTCTAATTTATCCATGGTAATTTCCCTTTGTTTATACCAGCCTCGTTGACTATCGAAATTTACCTTGGCTTTTTCCCATGGTAATCTCGAGTCAGCGCGAGATCTCAATTACCATTGATATTTTACCAAAGGAATTCCCATGGCAATTCAACGGCTGACTTGGTTTTGTTGTTGAAGAAGCATGAATCATTGGTCATACTCATGGTTTTGCATTGACTTTCTATGGTAATTTCCCTTTATTTATACCAGCCTCGTTAACTATCGAAATATACCTTGCCATTTTCCCATGGTAATCTTGAGTCCACGCGAGATCACAATTTGGATATATATATATATATATATGAAGAATGGCATGGTGTGTGTCGATTGAACGATCTGGAGGGTGATCCCTTTCTCTTATTCTTGTGTTCTGCTACAGGTCTAAAAGTAATGATTACCCTTTCTCTGTTCTGAGTGATCAAGCATTTAATGGTTTGAATACTTCTAGAATAATCAAGCATTGAATGGTTTGAATTTTGTTCTGCACGTTGTCAATCTAAGAGTAGCATGATCGTTATGGTGAGATGTTGATCACTTGGTTTAATTTATTTGGTGCATATTGTTGAATGTTTTAATCCGTGAAGATATGATCTAGGGAACATTTAATTGTAATTATATTATAAAGTGTGTCATTGCGTCAAGGCCCAAGCCCTTGATTCAGTGCAGAATTGGATGGTGGTCTAGCTCGTTCTCGGATTGTTATTTTCTTTTGAATTTGTTCTGGTGCAGGTACCCATTGATATGGTAATGATCCAAGACCGTGATCAGTTCTGACATAAATGCGTGGTGGTGGCCTAGTTTTCCCAATCAATTGTTTCGCTTTGTATGTTATTCTGATGCGTAAGGGTTATCTGTATTTTTATGTGATGGAAGTGATTTACAGTTGATACATCAGAATTGATGTGTGCATCCTTATTTTTTGGTCCAGTGATTCATCGTTGTGGCGTGCAAAGGTATGTGAGGTATGGATGCATGAATGTTCTGAAGGTTTCCAATAGCGATGATTATTTTTGTTGATTTGGTTCGTAAACCACAATAACTCTGAGTCTGCATACCAAGATATCGAACCTGGTACAATTAGTAACTCAATTTTAACCAGAGAATGTGATATCCTAGTTTATTTGATGACCTAACCTGTGTGTCCAAATTATAATATGGTGAGTACTTTGTACCTTGTGGATCAATGCCCAAGTCAATTCAGTGGTTTAAAACTGATCTGATCTAGAACCTAATGTTTTCATTGTAGGCTCATTCTCTCCTTAGAAGTATGAGCATTGATAAATGCCAAAGAGCCAGAGATTGATGTTTGTTCAGATGAGGTCAAATAAGTTGCAGGGCAGAAGACATTAAAGTATGTTTCTACTATCTCAAAGGCTAGAGATTGTAATGGGTTGATTGGCCAATATTGAAATTTATTTACTGATCAAATTTCATTTTCTTCTCATTGGATTTAGGGATGCTAACTAAGGTTGTTTTTATGATTAAAGGGTATTGACTATTATAATTGTATTTAGAGCTAGCAAGACCATTGTAATAAAGATAACATATTACAGTTATAGTTGTTAGGCATATTGATAATTTTTTAATCTAGTATATTGTTATTTTTTTTGAAGCTTTATTTTGTTGATTTTATTGGAAGTTATAAAGCTTGGCCTAGAGTTTGATGTGTTTATGAAGGCTTTATATGTTGAAGTGATTGAGATGGTGAGTTGTTGATGACATGACTAATACATATTTGTGACAAATTGATCTCATCAAAATTGATTGTTGAAAATATTTTTGGGCTTTCGTAATAATAGATGATTTAATATACTAAAGGGAGTGGATCCAGTTTGAAAATGGGTGAAAGGGTGGTACACATTGATTAATGGGGTCACTGCCTACATTTGGTTGGTTCCAGCAAATTGATCCAAGGAATTGGGTGCTTCCTGTTGGTGGGTCCCCGCAAATCAAAGAAGGGAGTGGGTGCTTCCTACTTTTGGGTGCTAGCAAAACAAAGAAGGGAGTGGGTCCTTCCTGTTGGTATGTGCCAGTGAAATAATGCAAGGGAGTCGGTGCTTCCTATTGGTTGATGTTGATAGACATATGTAAAGAAGAATTAAGAAGAGAAGAAGAAGAATGGTGGTTTTCTCTTTTTATGGGTTTCCACCTTACAAAATATCCGTATCTTATTTATTGCTCATGTGATTTGCCTTATGTTTCTTAATATATTGATTTCATGCATGGTATTGTTGATGATTTACTCATTAGTATTATAAAAGGAGGTGTTAAAATTTAATTGGTAATAATTGTAACAATGTAGTGATTCACCCCTACCTCCCCAGTATATTTCTTCAATTGGTATTATAGAAGGTGCCTTCTAGTCTTAGCTTAATTGCTAGAAGGAAGATCTAATGCAAATGGCTAGTCAGAAGAAACCCCGTTTGTTCAATGGAACAAATTTTACATTCTGGAAAGTAAAAATGAGATCATGCTTGGGGGCTCTTGGAGAAAACATATGGGAAACTATTGAAAATGGGTATCAAAACCCTGGATCCACTCCATCAAATGATGCAAATAAGAGGATATATGAAAATAATGCTAAGGAAATGAATGTCATTTTGGGAGGACTTGTTGAATCAAAATTTGTGAAGGTAATGCAATTTGAATCCACAAAAAAGATGTGGGATAAACTAGTAAATACCCATGAAGGGGACACAAAGGTAAAGAATGAAAACCTACAAACATACTAGATACAATATGAGAATTTGAAGATGCATGAAGATGAAAGTTTAGCTAGCTTATTCCTTAGAGTTGATGAAGTAGTAATCACTATGAAAGGCCTTGGAGATAAGATCAATGATTCTAGAGTTGTTCAAAAGGTATTGAGATCACTAACTCCTAGGTTCAATGCCAAAGTTTCAACAATTGAGGAAATGTGAGATTTAAACTAGTTACCGATGAAAGGCTCCATGGAACTAAGACATCTTATGAAATGAGGACAAAAGGGGACCAATATGAAATCAAAGAAGTCACTTTCAAGGCTACGAGAAAATGCAAATAAAAGTAAGAATAAGAGAGCTTCAACTACATCTCAGATGATGAAGAGGAAAACTTCGTTAGAAAGCTACCAAAGGGGTCAGGAAAGTATAAAAGTAAGCTTCCATTTAAGTGTTTTAATTGTGAAAGAATAGGACACTTCGCTGCTAAATTTCCATACAACGACAATATTGATAAGGAAGAGAAAGGAAATAATTTTTCTAAGAAAAGTGGCAAGAAGAATTTCTCTAAGAAAAACAAATTTATTCTTATGAAGATAGTGATTGTTCATCAAATAATGAGATAGACTATGACTCTGAATCTAACTTTGATGACAAGATTCTCATGGCTATCGATGATCAACTTCCTATTATTGATAAAAGTGAATCAAAAGATTGTGAGACAATTGTTGATGAGAATGATGAATTGTTGAATTCATTAAAGAAATAAGACAGGCTCAGAAATATCAACAAAAATAAAAATAAAAATAAAAATAGATTCAAGCATGCAAAGAGAGAGAGCGTAATATTGATGAAGAAATAATCCTTTTGAAGGTCCACTTATAAGAAGCTAAATGAGTGGAAGAGGGGCTAATGAAACAACTT
This sequence comes from Pinus taeda, assembly GCA_000404065.3. Classification (NCBI taxonomy): domain Eukaryota; kingdom Viridiplantae; phylum Streptophyta; class Pinopsida; order Pinales; family Pinaceae; genus Pinus; species Pinus taeda. Next base: position 93,348 of record APFE031297860.1, read on the forward strand.
TAAGATGTAACGTCCCCAATTTTGTGAGCCTAGAAATTGTTGAGGATTTTTGCCCAATTTTTTGAGCGTGAAAATTGCTAAGGATATTTGCCCAATTTTGATGGTATTAATAAAAGAGAGTAAATATTATTTTATTAGAAAATGGTAGTAAAATATTATTTAATTAGAAAATGGGGGATATTATTTTAGTAGAAAATGGTGGAAAATATTTTTTTATTAAAAAATGGGGAATATTATTTACTAGAGAATGATGAAAAAATATTATTTTATTTGAAGAGGTGGCCAAAGTAATTTAGTGGAAAGTAACCCACCAATCAAATAATTTTGAAAAAAGAATCTAAAAGCTTGGGGAGGAATTATTAAAAGAGAGTGGACTCATTTGTTGATCATTCTATCCTATATGGGCATTTTCACATTATCATTGAAAAGACACTCAAGCTAGTTTTAGATTGAGGATTTCAAGCACCCTAATTTCAGTGGATTTCAGTGCACCCTAACTAGTTTCTCCAGTACGAATGTGCCTCTCTAATTGTATCATTTCCAGTATTTGTGTGAAGAATATTCCAGCTTATTTCCATAGTTCTGAGTTGCCTTGTAAAAAGGCTAAGTCTCCAATTTTGAAGCAAAGCCAAGGGACTGAGTTGAGTTATCCGATAGAATGGGGTGAGTTTTCTCAAGCAAAGGGGCTCTTCATTCAGAAAAATATTGAGGTCGAATTTCCATTCAAAGAGTGACGTATTCCTTTCATTTCCAGAGACCAAACCACTCTCTGATTTCTGGGTCAATTTCCACTCCTTTCGTTGTTGAGCATGATTACTCTGGTTGAAGGTGGCTCATTTTCCAAGGCTGAACAAGCCTGATCTAAAAGGATGTGCATTATTTTCTTCCGGAATACACGCAGAGTGCATATTGTTATCAGTCAAAGGCAGAGAGCTCTAACAGAATGAAGGGGTCAAAATATCAATCATAGAGGGTTGCATAATCCTTGCTAGGAGGCTCGGGTTGTAGGTTGGAAGGAGAAGGGATTCCTTCGTACATCGTTGGTTGTCACAATCACTAAGATAAGGATTGTATTTTGTTCATTTGAACAGATTTGTTCCTGGGATGAGTTGGTGGTCAGAAAGGATTGAATGCCCATCTGTGGCTGGTCTAAATAATTGTACTTCTCTTGTTGAAGCTTATTGTGGGTTATAAGCATCCTAGACTAGTTCTGAATCATGTTCCACTAATTTATCGAAGTCTACACTGTTATGTATTAATGTAATTACATTTTTGTGGCTCTTTAGTAAGAAACTATTTTATGATTTTTGAAGCAATATATCATTAGAGAACAAGTTCGTTTATGATTTCCTATAAAGTATATCAGTTTTCTTTTCTGTTGTTGGGCTGAAAGTAGTTATTGCGGTGTTGATCCAAGTAATCTCATAATTTTCCATCTGAGCTTGCTGTAATGATTGAATCACAAACCAAGGAATTTCACCTACTGCAGAATGTTCACTATATGCTTGACAAAATATCACACTGAGAAAATTCTTTGAAATTCAGAAATTTCAGTGGTAAATTTGTGGTATTCCCTACTGGGACATTATAGTGGGCGATTACCAAGTCATCGGCACCAATAATTATAGAAGTTTGTCCCTCTTATCAGCTAGTGCTAATTCAAGGTGTTACTCTCCATTTGGATTTGTAAACATGGAAGTTCTTTCCAATAAAATTTAGATTTTTGCATCATAATTTTGGCTCGAGTTATTTATCAGAATTTGTGCTTGAAATGTTTGATAAAAGTTGTGAACCAATGGTTGGAATAATTTTCTATATTTTGCATGAAAAACGTTGGTAGAAAAGTGTCTAAGAAGTTTCAAAAATAAATTGAAGCATTTTCTTGAAGTTGCTTAGAAAAATTACAGTCATTTGCTTGAAATTTAGCTTGAGAATATTATAGTGGTATTAGAGCATAAGCTTGCCCAACTGTGGTGAAGTCAACAATGTCATGAAAGATTTGGGCATGCATGCACGGTGACTGGTGGAACTGTAGGCATTCCAATGACTCAAGGAAAGGATCATGGACGAGATTCTCAGGAATAATGAGAAGATAATAGAAAAGTTGGCACAGTTGAGTAGCAATAAGATGAACAATTAGAATCGAAAGGTTGAAGGTAAAAGGGGAAAATTTCTTCCAAAACAGTTGCAACAAGGAAAACAATTCACAGAATTGGTCCAAAAATTTGAAGATCTTAGCAAACTTTTTATAAATACGACAAAGAAATGGAAGCATGGCCAAATCCAAGAAAGAAAAGAAAAATTGCAAAGCTGAGACTCAAGACCCTGAAGGAGATGATGAAAAGGCAGTTACAGGACAGAAGTCAGATGATGATATGACAACCCTTGGAAAACCATCAGAGCCATCAAATTAGGATGCAAAATTTGAATAAGACCAAGAAATAATGAGGAACTATGATCAGCAGAGTAGAAAGGAGGTAGAGGTAGAAGGGGTTCATGAGGATGGCTCAGATCTACACCCTGAGGAATACAAGCTTCCATATTTGGAGAGTCCTCTCAAGTCTCGATAGATATGGTTAAGACGAGTGAACATTCATCCTGGGACTAGCCATCGATGAAGTGCAATTAGGTTTTTACTTTGCAGCAAATTAGTGAACTAGAAGGCGTCAAAGAATTATGTGTCTAGTCAGTGAATAGGTTATCTAGCATTGAGGAACGGTTAAAGTCCTTAGTGAAGCCACAAGGAGAGTATATGTTGGGACTTCAGAATAGTTCACTTTAGAGGCACCTCGATGTGGCTTATAGCATTGTTAGCCCACCTCTATGCATTAGAAAGAGAGAGGCAAAGATACCTAAACAAAACATATGGGATGAATAGGTAAGTGAGAGAGAGAAATATGAGTTGCGTATGGCACAACATCAGCATGGAGGAAGTTCCGTACATAGGAGTTTGTACATTTGATCCCTCCTTTGGAATTAAATGGAAGGATAACTCAATGGAAGGATATCTTGAGTTGGTACCTAGTGGGCTACACCTATGGAGATAGTCATAGTCCAAGGAATAATTCAGTGGGAGCCTTTGTACCTCGAGGATGTTCGAATATCGGGTTGGCATCGAGATATAAGTGGGGTTATCCATCATTTTCCAGACATGTAGGATGAGTATGGCATTGACAAGATGATTGACCCAGTGACCAAGCACTCAAATTCATTCACACTCCCATGATTGACCCAATGACCTAGCACTCAAATTCATTCACACTCCCATCAGAGTATTACATGGAAAATTTTAAGGATGCAAATTTATTTCAATGTTTAGAAACATTGGCGAATCTTACTAGTCCCTAATGTACTAAGTGTAATATATTTGGAGATATTTTTGTAAAAATATTCAAATTTTTAATTTTTAATATTAGTATCTATAAAATTTTAGCAATTTTTAAGGTAAAATAATTTTATACTATAAAATTTGGGCAAATCATTTTTAGAGAAAATGGAAATTTGGAAAATCTTTTTTTGGAAAAAGTATGGAAAACTAACCCACCTACGAATATTAGCCCCTAAAATTTTCCATGGAGTATTGATCCGCACTAGTGGTGAGTTGGGTTGATAGAGAATTTTGTCGACATCAAGAGATGACTTGGCACATGATTCATGTATGGGGTTGTAGGGTGGAAAATATGCCCTATCAGTACATATTCAAATATGTTGGTATTCCACCAAGCAAGGCATTATATGGAGATGATGTTCTTCAATTGATGTATTGGGAACATGATCCATTGAGGATCATCATAGCAATGATATTCCTCGTAGCATGTGAGGAGTTAGGTCGCTCAGGTATACTAGGGTAGATGAGGAGATATGACTCACATCATGGTTGGTTCACTAGCATAGTGGAGGATACATTAGCATAACAGGATACCAAACAATACAAGGTGATAAGATAGTAGGTAGGTGCATCCAGTGGTGCACAAAGATATGTTGTGGAGTTCAATGTTATGTGGAGAAGTGTGGGGTTACGTGGTTGTGTGCAACAATGTGTGATGTTGCATATAGAGATTGTGGAGCATTGCCTCTGTTGGAAAATGCAAAGTTACAACTATTAATTTCATTTTTCCCTTAACCTTAATACTTTCTTGTGAACTTTATTATTCTTCTTTTGTTTCTTTATTAGATCTTCATCAAACAGATATCAAGAGAAAAATAATACGGACAATGGACATAGTAGTTAGGTTCCAAGCCAGCGTAAAACCCCTCTAAGGGGAAAACCCATAAACTCTTCTCTTCTTATAAAATTTGCTTCAAATAAGATAACAAAAACCCAAACCCTAGACCAAGTCCTCCTCCAAGTACCAAGTCAACCCTTCCAAGGTCATGGTTCAATCCTACATCAACCAGCTTCCAGTTGCAACTTCGACCTACAATTTCATCTAGCAACTTCAACCTGCAACTTTGGCCTTGTAGTTGTTGCACAAACCTTAATTCAACTTCTTCAAGAGATCTTTCTCAGAGAAAAAAATTTCCTCCTAAGGTTAATGAGGTCAAGACAGAGTATTCTCTCCTCCAGCAACTAGGTACTACACTTCGCTATCCTGTAATTTGGACCTGCAGTTTTAGCCCTCTTTGTAGCTACATAAACCCTAGAATTTTGCACGTGTGAGAGAGATATAGCCAAAAAACAAGTTTTCTTTGACTTCTTCTTCTTCGTAGACCTTCGCTCCACCTTCCTTGTCCCTTCTAGCCTTAGATCAACTTTTTCCAAGAGAGATGGAGCTTGTGAGTGAGTGAGTACCAAATGAGGTCGAACTTCTCCTTTATATAGCCCTTACAAGGGGTCGAATTCCCTCCTTTAGGCTAACTTGAAGCTTCCAGGGCCAACTTGTACTTTGGAGGTTTCCCAAGATTTCTAGACTCAAAATAAATTCTTTAACAAGATATGTTTTTCCTAGAAGGGTCTTATAAACATGATGTTTACTCTCATAACTCATGGCAATAATTCATATGACCTAACAACCCTAGAAGCATGAAGAACATTATTTTACCTAGAAAACCATCAATAATGAGCATAAAACCGATGGTTTATAATAATAGCCATTTTTTCTTCTTTTCTTTGTTACATAAGATACATATTGAAATTAGTACAACAACAATATGAAGACTAAAATTAGCTACATTTTCAACAACCTCTAGAGAGATCTATTGACAAGGACGTTAGGCATACCATTGGGTTTGGCTTACCTAGGATTGATAAGGGCACATATGAGCATCTCTTTATCATACCGCTTAGGACTCACATAATTATTTCTCCTTTGTATTTATTACAATCACAAAGGATTTGGTTGGTGTCCCTTGATGCTCTCAACATGAGCAATAAGATGTGGAAGGCTCACCTAAGACAGTTGGATGGGACACTGCACATTAGCAGAGAGACTTCCCATCTATGGCATATGGTCAACACGTGAGTTGGCAGATGCAAGCTTGGGGATGGACAAATCTACTGCATATATAACATGTGTTTCATCCTTGATCTCACACTTAGGGAGATACATGATGAACTTTGGGTAGGACATTCTAAGGTATTACATGAGTATGTATAGTAGGTGGTAGACCTTTCATATAGAAGGAATTTTAGACTCTAGATAGTTTTAGGGTGTTTCAACAGGAGATAGGATAGCATATTTATCTACATGACTTGGTAGGAGCAAAGAGGTCTAGCATGCTCCCAGTGAATTATTGATACATGGAATTTATCTATTGGTTGCATACAAGGACCAGAGATGAGACACGGTTGGGTCTCAAAATCTCTCTGTACTACATAGCAGCAACCAATAGGGACTAGGATTCGTGAATTATCGATTTGCCTAGGGGATCCAAGGATCTAGTTGATTGGTGGGCCATTCCATTTCTTTGTGAGTAGGGTTATGATAGCAGGTGATCCAATTCATTCTTGGGTTGACACATGGGGGATCTCTCAAGAATTCATTGTATGGAGAGGCATATTTTCCTTGTTTCTACTCAGGATCAGAATTAGACATGGATGGGTAGGCTATTACAATTGCATTGATCTCAGAGATTGGTGAAAATTAGGGTTTCTCTGCTAAAATCCAATGTGTCAGCTCCTCGGATCCTTTTTCTTGTCCAATGTGATTAGATTTATTGGTGTTTTGTCTATTATCTTATGTGCTTTCAAGTGTTTGGAGTGAAATTGGATTGATTCTAGGGTGTTTAGGTCATTAATTGTTACTTGCCACTTGTAAGTATCATTGAGTTTGTAGTTTGTTGATTGATTAGGTCTAGTTATTTGTTAAAATCATTCAAAACGTCAATTTGCATTAGTTTTGGCTTTGTATTTTGCAAATTTACTTTTCGATTGCATTAGGTCATCTTGCACTTGAAAAATCATATTTGTTATTGATCGAACATAGATTACGTTGTTTGGTTTACAGGTTGAAAAGGGTGCATTTTAAAATCATTCAAAAGAGAAAAGTGAAAGACATTTTCATTTAAGTGCTTTCGGATTTGAGTTGGTGTTTCTTTGATTGATGCATTGTTTTCATTAGAAACATTTGAATCAAAATCTCATTTTTGCTTTAATTGAAGCTTTGATTGCATTAGAGCATCCTAAAATCAAAGAGAACATCATTTATATAAAGTGCATGTTAGTGAAGTAAACATCATTTTTCTTTCGATAGATTGCATATAAGATAGTGAAGATTGTTATTGCTTTTGCATATTTCATTTGCAAAGAAAATTTAGTGGAGGCATGTTCCTTGATGCATTCTCTTGTTTGATGCATTAATTGATTGAATCCTCTTTCCTTGTTACTTTAGCTTTCATTGAAGTGAAAAGTTTCCTTTTCTCATATAGTTGTATTTTAGGATTCAAGTGACATCGTTTGAGCCAGAAAATTGAAACATAATTCAAAAACAACGTTAAAATTTACTCAATTAACCTAAGGACCATTTGGAACTTAATGCAAACATTTAGAGGTCTAGGCTAAAGACGTGTTCTAACATCTATAAACCTAGTAGTTATCATTAAATGCCTGCATTTTATCCTAGGGGTGAAATCTTGTTCCACGTACGGAAGTATATAGGATTGTTCTCCAGTACTCTTGGATATATCGGAGGCACTCCACGTATGGAAAGTATATGGGAATGCTCTTATCGAACAGTTATGCATTAGACAACAATAACACGGACTCGTGCTCCCCGTACCATCACATATATATTGGGAGACCCCACTAGGTTGCTATGCTTTAGCCATAGGTAAACGAGTCATCCGCCTTGTAAACGTGATACACCAAACACAACATTTGGGGAGATTGGCCACCGTACGTTAAGTCCTTGGTTTCAGCTAAGGTAGATATAACATTGCATGGATACTTGGTAAACCCTCTTGCCTAGTACACCATTTTTTTATTTATTTCTTGTTTTTAAGTTCTAAAATTTAACTGCCCACAATAACATGACTTACCTATGCAGTTATCCTTGGCCACACACTGCCTCATTAATAGTAGATTTTAATTGTAAGCTCAAATAAACCACCTCATATTGTTTTTTAGAGAAGGTCATCGTGGTTGAGCCATTGGGTTCGCCTTACATATCCCCCTCATCATCTGACACTGAAGGGTCACCACAAGGATTCCATCCTGATATTTCACAGTCACTTGAAGCCCAAGGTTTCGAACTTGGAATTATCCCGAGTATTCAACCCCTTACTTCTCGTCCTCCAGCTCGAGACTCATCATCTCAAGAATCTGATTTAGAAACTCCTAAGGTTTTGTAGAGGTATTTATTATTCCCTCTGAATCCACTTTTTGATCCATTGGTCATATCTCCTCAACGGCCATATAGTCTGTTTGATAATCTCAACGTATCTTCGGAGCCTTCTCCTCAATCATCATGGATTCCCGCTCGCAAATTGTTTCCACCCATGGCATGAGAAGGTGAGATTCCAACCTCTCCTCAATATCCTCCTCCAGAAGTCTCAACGACTCACACTCCTAGTGTTAGCAATGAATCTAAATATAACTTTCCACCTAAAGGCTTTCCTTATGTGGGAAGTATGCCACCTCCACCACCGCCTGAAAGAAGTGAACCTTTGTTTCCCCCAGGTTACACCTCTTTGGCTCAATTGGTTTCAGCTATTCCAAGTGAATATTCACTTTATCATAATTCCATTTGGTCGTCGGATGCTATGCCTACTTTTGGTTTGTTTGTTTCAAGTGTGGCCTCTCAAATTCCTATACACACTATAGTTATTTCAGTTCCTGTACAACCAAAAGTTACAGTTAGGACGGTTAACGTCCCTATGGATTCCTTAGATCATCCATTAAGTGTAAAATATGTGCCACCACCTATCCCACTTCATGGGGGCCAACAGCCACCTCCTCCATATGTACCTCCTATTTCTGGTGGAACTTATGTGAGTGGATCTCAAACTCACGCTACTAGAGTTAGTCAAAATGTTGGCAGTGTACCTTATCCTGGTGGATCATCTATTCCATCTGGATCAGGGCAAATCCTATATCAGCAGCCTCTTTTGGCCTAGATATGCTACCAACAACTATATGCTCCATATGGCTCACAACAGAGGTTTTCAAGTGTTTGGACCTGCCAACAACACCACACCTGCAACCATACACCATCGAGTGGATCCTCCAAGGATTAGATATTTGTATCAGCTAACAGTGTCACCTACCCTATGACATCAAGCCCTTAAAGGATGAGGTATTGTGTGATATATATCTGCTTGAATTTTGTGATGTTATTTAGGCCAACCATACCTGTGGAAGTGTCATGTTGTATATGAGTCTAAAATCGTAGTGTTATTATTACTTTGCGCAGATAATTATATAGGATACTAGAGGTAGCTCCACCTACTTCCATTCTTTGATCTTTGTAAAGAAATGTAGTAAGGTCATCTCCTAGACTGAGAAATGTGTCTTCTCCTGATTCTCTCACAAAGTAAGAATATTGTGGCCACATCCATGGCCTCCACACAACACCCCTCCATGTAGTAGAAGCAAGTGAACAACATTTTATAAGAATACAAAGATATATTCTCCTCACCCTATGGGGTACCTTTGCACTGTCAGGTCAAGCATTTAATCAATATGATCTCAGGCACAGCTCTACTCAATGGGCCAATCTACCAACACTTTCTTCTAGAAAATGAGGAAATCAAGTGTCAAGTCGAATATCTGCTCCAAAAATGCCATATCTAACCGAGTTTCTCACCCTATCGAATCCCAATTGTACTTGTGCAGAAGAAAAATGGGACTTGACGACTCTATATTGATTATCGAGCCCTAAACAACATGATTCCCTAGATCGAATACCTTCTTGACCATCTCATGGGGGCCAAGTACTTCAATAATATTTATTTGAAGTTCGGCTACCACCAACTCTCAATAGAACCAATTGATGTATGGAAGACTACTTTTAAGTCCAAGGAGGTTATTTTGGAATGGTTGGTCATGTCCTTTGGTTTAAAAATTCCCTAGTAACTTTCATAAGGTTGGTGGATGATCTCTTGCATCCGTTAACCAATTTTTTTGTGGTTTTATATTTAGATGATATTTTTTTTTTTTTAGAAATATTTGGGCGGAATACTTGCACCATATTCAGCAGGTGCTTCACACTCTATGGTAACACAAGCTATGTGCTAACTTGGAAAAATGCTCCTTTCACATTAACAATGTCCAATACCTAGGCTACATTATTGATGAGTAAGGTGTGCATGTGGATCAAGCCAAGATCTAAGTTATTTGAGATTGGTCATCCCCAATGACTCTAATAGAGCTTTGTAGCTTCTTGGGCCTTGCGAACTTCTACCGAAGATTCATGTTGGGGTTCTCTTATATCACTTCGCCCTTAATTCAAGTGACCTGGGGAGGATAAAAAGCATAGTTTTTTCATTTGAGTCACAACAAAAGGCATTTGATGATCTGAAACATTGCCTTTGCTCTAAACCATTCCTCACCCTAGCAAACCTACAACAACCATTTTAGGTTGATATAGAATCCTCTAACTATACTATTGGTGCAGTCCTCACTTAGCAAGGACATCTAGCAGCCTATCATAGTGAAACACTTTTTAATACTTTCCATAGATAACCCACCTATGATAAGGAGATGTACTCCATTGTGCAGTCCTATTGATAATGGAATCATTAAATTTTGGGGAAGGAGACGAACATCCACATTGATCACAAGCCTCCAAAATTTATGCATACACAAGGGAAATTATAAAATGAACACCCTAAAAAATGGTCCACATACCTACAACAATTACATTTTAACATCAAATACAAGAAGCGCAACACCAAAAATGTCATAGACTGCCTCAGTTGTGGCACTAACCATAGTTCTTAACTCTTGGGGGCACGAGACCTCTTGGTGGCCATAGTTATACAACATTGACTCGGAATTCACTACCACATACCAGATGTTAATGGTATGCAAGAAAGTTCCAGACTTCCATCGCTGGGATGCATTGTTGTACTGCTTGGGACACCTTCATGTTCCTTCAAGCAATTGTGCCAAGGTGATCTAGAATGCACATTATAGTCGAGTGGTAGGGAAATTTGTTGTGAAAAATACAATAGCAATACTTCAACGGTATTTATACTAGCCAAATCTTCAACAAGATGTCCAGTTGTATATTAGATCATACACTGCTTGTTCCATTGCTAAAACAACCATAAAAAATCGAGGGTTTTTCACTCCTCTACCTACCTTGGAAAATCCTTAGGAGTCAATCTCTATGGATTGCATGTCAATTTTTCTATCCACCAAGCATGGCAATAATTGTGCGTTTGTGGCATTCAACTGGTTCTCTAAGATGGTCATTCTGGTATTGTGCAAGAAGGGTATCCCAGCTGAAGTCACTGCTAAACTCTTCTTTGAGCATGTTTGGGTTCATTTTGGGCTACCTCGAACCATTATTTGAGATAGGGAAAACAAGTTCCTCCACACCTTTTGGTCTAACCTATGGTGTCTCATGGATACCAAGTTGACCAAATTGACTTCCTTTCATTCCCAATTAGATATATAAACAAGTGGTCAACATGATGATTGTGCATATCTTGCACATGTACAACCCCAAGCACCTGTGTACACTGGATGAAAACATTCCATATGTTCAGTATAGCCATAACATACACCTACAAAACTCTATTTCACATAGTCATTTTCAAATGTGTTTAGGGTTCCAACCATTTGCCCCAATTGATGTAGCTATTCCCATTGCATCTTCACTGACCGAGTCTTCCCATGCTTAGATCAAGGTAGATAGGGTAGAAAAATTTGTTTGATGGATCCAACACCTCCAACAATAGGTCCATGATATCCTAGAAAAGGATAATGCCAAGTATAAGCAGTGACATGACCAACATGTTAAAATTGGCAACCAGGGAAAAACTTCATGTCGGTCATCTTATTCATGGCTGATAATATTTTTATTAGATTCCTCTCGTCGAGAGGTGTAGGATTGATATAAAGATCATCCGATTCCAATAAGTATTCATGGAGATATGAATTTATTTTGATTATGGAATTATTATCAAGCCGACTTACTACTCATGTAGGCTCAGAAGCCCAATAGTCACATCTATTCAAACACCAATGTTGTGTATAAATATAGTATGACTTTTCGTCATTTGGACTCACTCAAATCATCACATCTCTCTCTCTCTACTGCGCAGAAAAGAGTCTCTTCTCTATTGCACAGAAAAGGGTTTCTCTCTCACACATGTGAAGCCGGAAGTTGTTGAATCTGAAGCTGCAACTGCAGATCCAAAGTTTGACCAGCGTTGACCATCAGATCTCCTCCTTAGAACTGTGTTGTAGGTCCATCTAGATCTCCCTGAAATCCGCAACTTTTGGTGGTGGAATCAAGTCAATCCGACGGACGGTTTGCAATATATCGACTGCCCTAGTTTGAAGGAAGCTGCTAAAACTTAAGCTGATACTGTAGAAGTAAAGTTTGACTTGTGGGGACTAGAATATCTCCTCATCTGAACTACATTGTAGGCTCATCTAAACCTCCTCTGAAATCTGCAACTTTTGGTGGTGGAATCAAGTCAATCTGACAAACGGTTTGCAAGATATCGACTGCCCTAGTTTGAAGGAATTTGTTGAAACTGAAGCTACAACTGCAGAAGTAAAGTTTGACCTGCGTGGACTAGAATATCTCCTCATCTGAACTACACTGTAGGTTCATCTGAACCTCCTTTGAAAGCCGCAACTTTTTGTGGTGGAATCAGGTCAATGCGACTAACAGTTTGCAAGATATCGACTGCCCTAGTTTGAAGGAAGCTACTGAAACTGAAGTTGCAACTGCAGAAGCAAAGTTTGACCTGTGTGGACTAGAAGATCTCCTAATCTAAACTGTGTTGTAGGTTCATCTATACCTCCTCTAGAAGCCGCAACTTTTGGTGGTGGAATCATGTCGATCCGATGGTCTGTTTGTGAGATATCGTCTACCCTAGTTTGATGATGAAGTCGCTCATGTTGATGTTGCTGATCTAGGGCTTGCCACTGCTGATATAAATCAGATTTATTGTACTATTTCTCTCTACTGAATTATTGAAGATAAAATAATATTTGATCAAATGGTTTCCCCACACATTGTGGGATTTGTCCCTGGCTAGCCGCCACATCTTGTGCCTCTTGTCTTGGTTTGTTTTTTGTCGATTGTTTAATGTTCTATCTGCACTTTACTTTATGTACATGTGATTGCTAATCTGTGGAATATAATAAGAAAAAGAAGTAAACTATTATAAGCATAGAACATACCATATCTTAACATGGTATTAGAGTTGAGGTGAAGACAAAGCCCGAGCAAGAGCAAGAGCAATCATTGAAGAGAAGATTGGCGAGGCTATCCTAAAATAACTATGGGTTCCTCAACACTCTGTCGAAGGCAAGCTTCGTGAGAAAGCTGACTATCACGAATGGAAGATTTCTATCGATCTAACCCTAGAAGATCAAGGAGTGCTAGACCATGTAAAAGACAATATTGTTGAGCCTCCATCAAATGCATCCGCTGCTGCATGGAACAAATGGAAAACCGGAGAAGTCAAAACAGAAGATCATTAGGGAATCTATCGACAAGCACTTGGTGGTCTACATCTCTGACCTGAACACCTCCAAATAAATCTACAATAGACTGGTGAGTTTATTTAAAGTTAATGATGCAAATCAAGTTTTGTTTCTTAGAAATAAGTTGAGGGAAATCAAGAAGGGTAAAGATGAGAGTATGCAAGCATACTTCTTAAGAATAACTGAGATCAAGAACGATCTCCTATCTATTGGGGAGGCTATTACTGACAGGGAAATGGCACTCACAACTCTTGGAGGATTACCATCCAAATGGTACGTGTTTAGGACTACTCTTCTGAACAATAATGTAATTCTTGTTTCGAGGAATTAATGGCTAGATGCATTCAAGAAGAAACAAGGGAAGAAGAGCAAGAAATGCCCATGCCTAAAGGTCCTCCTGTTGCCTTTTCTTCTCATACTAAGAAAAGAAATAATTCCGGGACTAAATCAAAAGGAAAGGCTGGACCTAAGGGTTGAAGAAAATGACGATGTTACATCTGCGATAAAGCAAGTCACTATGCAAGGGAGTGCCCTGATAGAAAGGACTCACACCGGGACGATGATCAAAATCCCTCTGATGGCAATCAAAGGAATGACAAATTCAATAGAAAAGGTAAGAGGAGAGTTGGGAATCGAGGAAGAGGACAACCATTCAAGAAGGCTAGAAATTCCAGGATGTATTAAATGCACCTGACCTCAAAAAGAACCTAATGTCCATCTCGGCAATGGAAGACAAAGGCTACAAGGTAACCTTCAGCAATGGCAAGGTACGTGTATCTAAAAATAATGTTAAAGATGCCTTTACTCTTGGGTTTCGTGTTGATTCATTATATCATTCCGATAGAAGTCCGCTAGGTATCATGTCTTATGACACATCTCTTCAGTCTGAACTTTGGCATCGGAGGTTTGCCCCCCTTCATTATAAAGCTATACTCGGTGTAAGACAAATGGTGACAGGGATGCCCGAATTCAGAGTAGAGAAAGAAGGTGTATGCCCAAGATGTGCCGAAGGAAAGCTCAAAAGGGGACCATTCCCCTCAAGCCAAAGCAAGACCTCTGATATATTACAGTTGGTTCACTCAAGCATATCTAAGGCTGGCATTAAGAGGGAGACTACTACACCACATACTCCTGAGCAGAATGGTGTGGTGGGAAGGAATAACCGTACGATTCTGGAAGCTATCCGGGCCACGCTACATGATCAAAGACTTCTGAAGTTTCTACGGGCTGAAACTACAAACACCACCGTATATGTACAAAATCGATGCCCTCATCAAGCATTGGGTTCCAAGACACCTGAAGAAATGTTCACCGCCGGTCAAAGGGAAGTCATAATTAGTCATGATGTCACCTTTGACGAAGATATGGCTCTCAGCAAGGTGGACAATCTTCCGACTTTGAGGAGCTCTCAAGAAGCCGACACCAGGGAACCGAAAGAAAAGGATGATGAATCAATCCCTGATGTAGAAGAACCCATGGATCCGATTGATTCTCATCCACATGAGCCTTCCTCTTCTAGGAATAGGTCTTCATGGCTTAGGGGGATACTTGATGATGCTGAAGGACATGCTACACCCCAAGGAACCTTTCGTGAAAGTAAGAAACCTAACAGGTATCATGGATACTTGACCATCATGAACACGATCATACAAAATGAGCCTTCATCATTCTCAGATGCTGTCAAGCATCAAGTATGGAAGGATGCTATGACCGAAGAATATGAGTCTATTATGAAGAATGATGTCTGGGAAGTAGTTTCCAGACCCCAGGACAAGACAGTTGTTACTTCCAAATGGCTTTACAAGATAAATCATGTAGCAGATGGAAGTACGGAAAAGTATAAGGCTCGTTTTGTTGCTCTTGGTTTCTCCCATAATGAAGGTATAGACTATGATATTTGCACCTATTGCCAGATATATGACCATCTGCTTGATCATAGCCCTTGTGGCTTCACAAGGATGGAACCTACATCAGATGGATAGACTGCGTTCTTGCACAGTTCGATCAAAGAAGAGAAACCTGAAGGATTTGAGATTTATGATTGAAAATCTCATGTATGCAGGTTGAAGAAGGCTCTCTATGGGCTGAAACAAGCACCCTGAGCATGGTATGAGAGGATTGATAGCTACTTGATGAAGCTGGGATTCACTAGGAGTGAAGCCGATCCTAACCTTTACTTTAAGGTTGAAGATGACAAACCTCTCAAACTGGTGTTGTACGTGGATGACCTCTTTCTAACAGGTGCATACCCTCTCATTCACAAATGTAAGAGGGAGTTGGCTTCTGAATTTGAAATGAAGAACCAAGGACTTGAATTGTGGCAGAAGCCAAGGGAAATTTTCCTATCTCAAGGAAAATATGTGGTGAATATTCTGAAAAGATTTGGTATGATGGACTATAAGCTTGTGACTACCTCAAGGATCTTAACTTTCAGAAGTTATATGGTAGTGATGTCAGACCAGATTTGGGAAATGCCTCTGAGTTTAAAAAAAAACCTCATTCGCGTTTATGTTCTTGGTGAACCTCCATCCGAACATATGTTTTGCAGTTAGCATTGTGAACTCATATTTGGTTGAGCTTCACTAGATTGGTGCCAAGAATCTTTTGAGATCTCTTCAGGACACAATCTCTCATGGATTGAGATACACTGTCGGAAATATGGAACAACATGATTATTCAAATTTTGATTAGGCAAGTAGTATGGAGGATCATTGGAGCACTTTTAGTGTTGTTTCTCTTTGGATTCTGCTTGAATATAATGGATGAGTAGGAAGCAAAAGTCGATTTCCATAAGCGTCACCGAGACCAAATACATATCGACGAGTATGATCTTGTATGAAGCTGCTTGGTTGGGAAAGCTCTTCAATGAGTTGTTTGAACACATACCATTGTGATTCTCTGTAACAACTAGAGGTGGGATTTGATTACTGAGGAATCCCGTATTCGTCGATTGATCCAACAGATAGACATCATCTGGGATATGGTAAGTCGATGAGAAAGGAGGCTCCATCGCATTAAGATGATGTATAGGCTATACACCTTGTCAAAGCCCCAAGGAAAGATCTAATCTGTGATTTTCCCAAACGACTTTGAGTCTCAAGAAACCCTTGTACAAGGGTCCTGCATGTTGCATACATTGAGCTCTGGGAGCTCTGAGGACTTGTGGTTCTTACTGGAGCAACATATGACCACAAGGTGACTCACCCTCCCCTGGTGGTGCGCACTGGAACAAGATGATTCACTCTCTTGTGGGACAAGATGATTCACTCTCTTGTGGAACAGGATGATTTTCTCTCCTATGTAGCAGCATGATGTGTTCTCCATGGCAACTATAGCAGGATTGATGTGTTCTCCTGTGAGGCCTGGATTGATGTGTTCTCCATGGCGATTGTAGCAGGATTGATGTGTTCTCCATGGAAACTATAGCAGGATTGATGTGTTCTCCTGTGAGGCCTGGATTGATGTGTTCTCCATGGCGATTGTAGCAGGATTGATGTGTTCTCTTGCGAGGACAAGATTGATTAGTTCTCCTGTCGAAGCATCCTACCCACGCAGTCTAGGACTCATGGGAAGTACCTCTCATCTGATCAATGAGTAGGGAAATGAAATTAGGGACCATAGTAGTACCGATGGATGCATCGTTGTATCTACCGTACTCCCTACGTTAGGATGACCACCATTGATCTGGGATCAATGATACTAGTCTGGGACCAGTGGTAGGAGTTGTACCATACTATGACACTAACTTCGGGTCAGTTGAGACTAGTCTGGGACCAGTGGTACATACTCTGAGACTGACTTCGTCTCAGTGCAGTATTGGTCTGGGACCAGTGAGAGTGGTACATACTATGACATTGACTTCGGGTCGGTTGAGACTGGTCTGGGACCAATGGTACACTCTCTGAGACTGCAATATTGGTCTGGGACTAGTGGTACTTACTATGAAGTGACTTCGGGTCGGTTAAGACTGGTCTGGGACAGTGGTACGCACTCTGAGACTGACTTTGAGTCAGTGGAGGATGATACTGGTCTGGGACTAGTGGAGTTGTACTCACTATGACACTGACTTCGGGTTGGTTGAGACTAGTCTGCGACCAGTGGTACATACTCTGAGACTGAATTTGAGTTAGTATGATACATCCTCAATCATTTCTTCTTCTTCATAATTCGGACAAAAGCAGAGCAGAACAGAACAATGCAAGACCAGAGCAGAATAGTATAGATCAGTACATGGCAGAACAAGACAAAGCAGAACAGGAAGAATAGATCAGAGCAGGGCAAGGGTCAGGTTATACAGGGCAGTGCATTTGATGGATGAATAGTAACGACCGATAGATAGATTGCAGATGAAGTTCTCCCTAGTTGAGAGGGAGTGTTAAAATTGGAAACCAGGGAAAAACTCCATGTGGGTCATCTTATTCATGGCTGATAATATTTTTATTAGATTCCTCTCGTCAAGAGGTGTAGGATTGATATAAATATCATCTGATTCCAATAAGTATTCATGGAGATATGAATTTATTTTGATTATGGAATTATTATCAAGCCGACCTACAACTCATGTAGGCTCAGAAGCCCAACAGTCGCATCTATTCAAACACCAACATTGTGTATAAGTATATGACTTTTCCTCATTTGGACTCACTTCTCTCATCACATCTCTCTCTCTACTGCACAGAAAAGAGTCTCTTCTCTACTGCGCAAAAAAGGGTCTCTCTCTCACACATGTGAAGCTAGAGGTTGTTGAACCTGAAGCTACAACTGCAGATCCAAAGTTTGACCAGTGTTGACCATCATATATCCTCCTTAGAACTACGCTATAGGTCCATCATGGATCTCCTCTGAAAGCCGCAACTTTTGGTGGTGGAATCAAGTCAATCCGACGAACGGTTTGCAAGATATCAACTGCCCTAGTTTGAAGGAAGCTGCTAAAACTGAAGCTGCAACTACAGAAGTAAAGTTTGACTTGTGTGGACTAGAAGATCTCCTCATCTGAACTACACTGTATTTGTCTAAACCTCCTCTGAAAGCCGCAACTTTTGGTGGTGGAATCAAGTCAATCCGACAGACGGTTTGCAAGATATCGACTGCCCTAGTTTGAAAGAAGTTGTTGAAACTAAAGCTGCAACTGCGGAAGTAAAGTTTGAACTGAGTGGACTAGAAGATCTCCTCATCTGAATTGTGTTGTAGGTTCATCTGAGCCTCCTCTGAAAGTAGCAAATTTTGGTGGTGGAATCAAGTAAATCCGACGGACGGTTTGCAAGATATTGACTGCCCTTGTTTGAAGGAAGCTACTAAAACTGAAGTTGCAACTGTAGAAGTAAAGTTTGACCTACGCGGACTAAAATATCTCCTCATTTGAACTACGTTTTAGGTTCATCTGAACCTCCTCTAGAAGCTACAACTTTTGGTGGTGGAATCATGCCAATCCAACGGTCAGTTTGTGAGATATCGTCTGCCCTAGTTTGATGATGAAGCCACTCATGCTGACGTTGTTGATCTAGGGTTTGCTACTGCTGATATAAATCAGATTTGTTATACTATTTCTCTCTACTGAATTATTGAAGATAAAAGAAGATTTGATCAAAGGGTTTCCCCACACATTGTGGGGCTTGTCCCTGGCTAGCCACCACATCTTGTGTCTCTTGTCTTGGCTTGTTTTCTATCGATCATTTAATGTTCTCTTTGCACTTTACTTTGTACATGTGATTGCTAATCTGTGGAATATAACAAGAAAAAGAAGTAAACTGTTATAAGCATAGAACATACCATATCTTAAGGTTCCACATAAGTTCCAGTGGTGTTATTGTGTGGTTACATTTACAGAAAGAACACCTCACGAGCCCCAATAGGAAGCTCATAATACTCCAATATGTGTTGTACACAAACACAAAGGCGGTGGGTAAAAATGCTTTTGAATTGAGAGTTCCCCATTCCTATGCTTGCACCCAATGTTCAATGTGGAGTTGCTTCAACCATATTCTCCACCTTTGTTAGACGCCTCAAAGGCAGTCAAGAAATTGGCCCCCACAAACCTCACTCTTGACTGCATTGAACAGCCTATAGTGGATCAGATAATGGACAATAATACAAAGGATAGCCACTAGAAACACATCCAACTCTATCGAGCTGTGAAATTTAGGCAACTTCTTCACCAAGGTAGGTGGCTCACCACGAGCCAAATTTAGCAGAATTTTCCCCATCTGATGGGAGAACTCAATGCAATGGAGATAATTTCTTACTAAAGGAGGAGGAATAATCCAAGTCGATATATTTTTCCATCCTCCTAATCCTCTAGCTTAAAACATAGTTCTCCATCTTGGAATTTTTTCTATAATTTTTCAGGTCCTAAACTTTTGGGGTCGTTTTTAGGCCCTAAATGATGTTTTTTTTTATGTGGCAGTGACCTAGTTTGTCGTCATGAAAAAGGCTTCAGTTAGTCAAAATGTGTAATTCATATCTAGACCTTTCCAACATGCTATCAAGGGCACAAAATGGATATATATGAAAAATTTATGACCTTGGCAAGTTGAACTACCAATTAACCCTAGTAGGGCCCACAAAAATTTTGGTGTTTCATCTCCTTGGATTAGGTTTTTGGATATTTGGGGTTTCCTAATTTCTTCTATGTTAAAAAGGTCCTTTTAGCCTCATTGTAACTCACTCTAACGAAAGCGTGTAGCCATCACATATATTCTCAAAGATAAGCTACCACCATTTGAGCTAGTGTATTTCATTTTGCATTTTTACAGTTTAAACATCTTCCATTTATTAATAGAAGTCAAGTTTCACTATATCTCTGTGTTTTTGGTATTAATCTATATTTCATTTAATTCCCTTCATAAAATCAGGATCGAGTTCATCATGCTAAAATTTTATGCCTATGTGGACAAATCCTCCATCTATTCTTGCATTTACGTTCTAAACTATCTTGTGGAATTTCTTGTTGTATGTAATGTCCCTATCCACTTAGGAGACATTATAAGGGGATGATTATGCTAGCCTAATTAAGTTATTGTAGGCTAGGATGGGAAAATTAATCAAGGGAACACAATTCACCTAGGAGAAAAACTTATAAAATCTAAAGGGGGGAAAGGGGACACAGGTCCTAAGCTATCGAAAAGTCACTTTTAAATTATAAAGTGAGAAAACACACTAAAGTGAATTTATTAAAATAAAAGTGTAAAAAGGTGGAAGAAAAGTCAACTGGGTTATAAAAAGGGGAAAATGAAGAGTCTCTCCTCATTCTTTCATTCACTCACTTTAAAAATAGATGTTTGGAAAGCTCGTGAGAAGAGAGTTTATGGCTTTTGGAAACCCCCAATTTAGCAATTATTTTCGGTGATGAAACTATACACCCTAGCTAGTGTTGGAGAAAAATAACTCAGATTTTAACATTATGCTTCATTGTTGATGAAGATAAAGGCATGGAAATAAATGGAGAAGGTATAAAGGCATTATTAGTTGATTTTATATGTTGTGTTTCAAAGCTTCTTACTCATCTATGCAGGACAATTTTTGGGCTACATTTGGACCGAATTATCTCTGAGTAGGGGTCAAGTTCATCTCTTTTTGTCGGTTGAATGAGTTGAGTTGTTTAAGGAGGTCAAGTCCCTCATTTACATAAGTAATGACAAGATGAGTTGGAGCAGAGATCCACCTCTTTTCCACATGTCGAATCACACTTGTTGAAGGGGAAATGAGTCATCCTCCATGTTTGGATGGGAACACATTGATTTAAGGGGTTCGAAACCATCTCTTTGGCTAAGAACCAAGTGAATATTCATTTAGTGGTTGAGTATCTCAGTTCTAGAGGTAGAGATTTTCTTATAATATTCCTAAAGGGGTTGAGCTCCCTATTTCCTTGGTGCTGAGTGGACTGTTGAGTATGGAGGCTAGTTTCCACACCTTTCAATCATATTTGGGACTGATATTCACTTATTAGAAAGGTTGTACATGTATCGTACATGTTCAAGGTTATTTTTAGAGGATTAAATGGAGTTACCATGTTGCCACAAGTGCTTATCAGTGGTATGTAAACATTTTACTTTAATATAAGATATATGTTTTTGGTTTGAAGTTTTATTAGCTTCTTTCTTGGACCTATGTATCTATGTTTTTTAAATAAATTCAAAAAAATGCACCTACATCCATATGTACACAAATTGTTTGAAAACATGCCTCAGTGACAAACTCATCCAAACTCATAAATTTTAGTGGGAACAATTGAGATATTCTTAGGGGGTATCTTACAATGGTATTAGAGCATGGTCTTGGAAATTTGTGCGGTTTCAAGGGTAGTCTATAACATCATTTCGATGATTTTTGAAGACTACTGATACATTACCTATAAGAGAAGCTATCATGTCAGAGAGCCCACTCCAATTTGGGAGGGAGTAGAAATTGTTGAAGAGGAGAAAGAGGAGGAAGTACTATCTGAGAAGGGCGAGACGGTCATGGGAGATAAAGAGAACTAAGAATTTAACATCTTTATTAACGTCCTAAATGATTTTTCTAAGGGCTAGAAGGTGATTATGGAATTGATGCAGAAATTAGCCAATAATGGAATTTCTACCAAGATCTCATTAGGGGAGCAGCCGAAGAAAGGTCTCATTAATGGTCAAGGATATAATAGTGGAGAAGGCATCCATGCATTCACAACCATGAAAATCCATCCACACATCTACAACAAGTCATCTAGACCCACTATGCCACAATATTTAAATGAGACGACGGTCATCCAAGTGGAGGAAGTTCATCAAGATGAACATTTTGGGGCATATTTGGAGGAATATAGGAGGTAGGGATGAGAATTTCAATCTACCATTACTTTCATAGACTTATGCAACCTCAAGATGAGAAACAGGCCTAAAGGAGATAAGAAGGCTATGATGTAGAACCAGGAGCTTCAGAATACACTAGGGAAAGTGACCATCCCATGTTTTGATGGATCTATGAAATGTTCATCAAAATCATAGGTTCAAAAACTAGACACATATTTCCAGATCCATTAGATGACGAGGAAGATGCCATTAAGTTGGCTACTCTACATTTGGATGGTGTTATAGCATCATTCATCACTCCTATAGTTATCATTCTCTCATCTGGCCTTGGGCAGTCCTTTCCCATTCAGACTTGATCACTTACTAAAAAATAATTTTTTAAATTCCATACATGAATTTGCCCTTATAAAATCATGTGTACACATAGGTACCATAATACCAAACCCACGTACATAATTCAAAATATGAAAAAAATAAAATATTTCCTATTTCTTAGGTGGGGTTTACGGGTTTCATCGAACTCCCACCTACAGGAGCCTGTGGCCTAACTAAATCAACTTATTTGTGGTGGTATTTATACACCTCATGGGAAGGCCTAAATGATAGAAGGAGATAGGATGTTGACATTATCGTCCCGTTTCCCCCAGGTCAAGTATGCTTTTCTTGTGCCTCCCGCACTCCCAGTCATAGGAAACCATTGCTTCCTTGCAACGATGTTCATCTTCCATTATATGAGATCCTTTTTCACATGTTGAGAGGTGATCTTTGAGGCTTGGGCTGGATGGATCCAAAGGAAAGTTTCGTTAGTGTCGTGGTCGGAGCAGGTTGTATTCTTCCACTCTTATTTTATTATATCAATAAAGAAGTTTTTTCTTGTTCCTGAAATGTTATGATATCATGTTTTTTATAATTCATATCTAATATATCATGCTTTATATATTTATGCTTGATGATCTAACATGTTTATTATGCACATTCTTTGAACTACTTGCTATGTATATGCTTCTCTGAATTGTGTTGCAGGGTTGATCACTTTGGAGGAAGCAAAGGGTTTGGACCCTACAGGATCGACATCAAACATAGGACCTTCGGGTACTCTTCACAAACCCAACTTTAGTATTTTTCATAGTTTTCTTGCTTGAATGTATGCTTCTTGTTTATTTTCTGCCTTCAATTTGTTGAGGTTGGCAACCCTTACGTTAGGGAAGTTCTTCTCGCAAACAGAACTGGCAACTCCACTAGGGAATACAATGTTGTGTTTCCTAGAAGGGTTGTTTTA
The DNA here is from genome assembly GCA_000404065.3 of Pinus taeda. Lineage (NCBI taxonomy): Eukaryota > Viridiplantae > Streptophyta > Pinopsida > Pinales > Pinaceae > Pinus > Pinus taeda. The sequence continues at coordinate 116,518 of APFE031297860.1, forward strand.
TCCTTGATCTGGGCTTTTCTATCTTGTTTCTTGATTCTTCTAGTCTTATTGATTCATTTGCAGTCTGGGCTGCCAATCTGATCTTTTGGATCATCCCTATATAGTCACATACACACACAGTCTCTTCCAAAGAAACCCATGTACTTGTGTGTTTCTCAAGGAAAATTTTAGGGAATAATATTCGCAGGTGAGCTAATTTCCATGTTTTTTTCCAAAAATCAAATTCGCCAATTTCTATTTTTTCTAAAAATTATTCACCCAAATTTTATAGTACAAAATTGTGTTACCTTAAAAATCGTCAATATTTATATAGAATAATATAAAATCATTATAAATATAAATATTTCTACAAAAATATCACCAATTAGTTTATGATTTTCATATTAGGGGCTAGTAAGATTCACCAAGGTTTCTCAACTTTAAGATAAACTTCCATCCTTAAAAGTTTCCCTGGATTGTTTCTTCAGACAGGGTCGCGTGTACACACAGATTTTCTTATACATAATCGTGTATATCTGGGAAATTTTCTATTTTTCAATTTTTTTCCTTTAGTTTGGGGAAGTAGATTGGATTTCCTACTCTTTTAGAGTCATTCACAGTGTGGAATGATCGGGTTTCTTGCTCATGTCGGTTTCTTTATGTCTTTTTGAAAAAATATTTTGTCGACCTAGAGTTTGCAATTTTGTGAAGTTTTTTATTCTTGAGTTTGGATTTTAGACCTTTTGGTAAAGTGTCTGACTATTCTAGACATCTGGAACAAATATTTTTTTTTCAACTTGCCTTATGATCCAATGTTTTCATTGCTTCATTTTTATTCTTGAAGTTTCCTCTTTTTGTTTCTTCTTGCTTATTTGAGAAAGGTATTTGCAATTTTGGTTCAGTGAAATATTTTGGTCTTCTAAGATCTTTTTTTTTTTATCTTTTATGTGTCCTTTAGATTAGGTTATTGAAGTGTTTTTCACCATTTATTCACTTTGGTCTTATCATTTTGCTAATTTCTTATGGATAGTGAACTTTGGTGTCTTTTTGCTTGATTTTGATCTTGAGGTCATTGGTTGATTTACCTTCCTGAATCATTTATTCAAAGTACTTAAAAATAAAAAGTGAAAAAACATTTGTTTTCTTCGTTTATTTTCTTTGATTTGATCTTTTTGTTTATCAACAAGTGTGTGAATCTTTGTTTGGATTTGAAATTTTCTTCACTTGAGAGATATTTTTCTTGGATATTTATTTCTCCTTGTCTTGGTCAAATTTTGACTTTAGGATATTAAAAGAGCCCGTTTGCTTGTTTAAAGCATTCCATAAAATATTGCACTTAGGCACGCTAGTATGCATTATGTAGTTCACATTTTAGGCATTTGTTTATTGTCTCTTTAGATAGATGATGAATGTGTGAGCGTGTTTAAAAAAGAAAAAGAGTTTTACTTTCATAGAGTTCTTGTAGAACCCTGTAGAGATCACTTTTCATCAAAGAAAAATAAGTTTCGTTTCGCATGTAGCCTATTTTTCTATTGATTTCTTTTTGTGCCAGAACATCATAAGTTTCACTTCTACTACCCCTCACTTCAGTATCAGCCAATAAAATCAAGCGCTTAATCTAAAATGAACTATATTTTTCCCGGATGCGGGTGTTAACTACAGCACTTAATATGATTAGACGGAGCGGTGGTGGATGGGGCGGCCACATGGCCCCCTACAACTTTTCCAATGCCACCCTTAATGGCATTCATGGCACCTCACAGGAGCCATTTAATGTCTGCACTAGTCGAGGCAGGGCCATTACCCACATAACCATGGAGCCGGAGAACTCTCCTGTTATTCTGCCCCTGATTCATTGTGTCTGCCCTCCGTAGGTGGGAGAGTCGAATGAATGCACCAGCACTGGCCACAGATGTTAGCTTTTGAGCTGCATTGATTTGGGTAATGGCTTCCACCATTCCCACACAAACCTCTGCAATTTGGCTCACAATCTCCATTCCTTTGTAATTTCCTCGCATAGCTCCTTTGTCAATTCCTCCTTTGTTCCTGCTGACATTCTCCCTTTTCCCATACCCACCATGGTCTGCCTTCGTATGCGCAGTCGTCGTGGAGGCACGCGAGGCAGAAGTTCTCATTCCCCTGCTCTGCCTAGCCTCGATTTTGCTTCCCCTACCTCCTCTGCCGAAAATCCCCACCAGCACAGTTTCGCAGGCAGGTACCCGGATACGAGAAGTGGCAGAGGCAGAGCCTGCCTCCATAGCTCAAGACGTGAAGCTGCAGCTGTTCGCACTGCAACCTTTCCCTTGCCTCCGCATCCTACTCCTCGCACCACGCAGTTTTGGTTTCGCAGCTCTATGAACCGCCCAGTTATCATGGCTACTGTCTCCATTACCATCACAAAAGAGACCGAGCACCATGTTCCCATGGATAATTCTACGGAGGAGGTGAACAGAGCTGGCTCGAGCAGCAGGAATCGGCGCAAAAATGGCGAGCAGGAAGTTGATGAAGGTTGGAACAGAAGGCATGGCAAAGCTATTGCTAGCAGTCAGCATGTTGAGATGGGTGTACATAGTTACACACAGGCCTCGGATAGCCATCTTGGTGACACATCAGACCTGCATGTTGAGGCTTGCAGCATGGAGGAAGGCCATCAGGTGCTGGGTCGTGGCGAGTCGGACAACTCGGATGAATGGGCATGTCCAATTGTAGAGGAGCCTGCTCCGGAAGACTAAGCGCCAAGTGTAGTGCCTGCTAGGTGGAATTTATGTCTTGTTTTGGGTTTAGTTTATGTCTAGTCTTATGTGTCTTCAAGATAAACTATTGGTCTGGTCACCCTGTCTTGGTAATGATCTGTTTAAATTTGCCACCCTTTTGTGGGTTTTTTTTTGGACATATTTTGGACATATTTTTGGACTGGTTTCCCCTCTGTTGGGGTAGTCAAAGACAATTATCATGGATGTGTGATGATTGAGGCCAGGTTCCTTTATGGCCAAGACTCACTGTAACTACCCTTTTTTTGTATCATATTAATAGATTAATGTTACTTAGAAAAAAAAAAAAAAACTAGATTTTTCTTTTTGTTATAGATACATCAAGTAGTCTAGGGCATTGAGGGCCTTGGAATAGGTGTGTGGGGAGTAAACTCTCCAAGCCCACTCTAAACTAAAACATAGAAGTTTATTAAAGAGTGTAAAATATTTTCTCGTTAATCTGTCTAGGAAAGATATTCTAACACATGAGTTAAGCACGAAGATGAGTGAAGACAGGGAAAAAGAGATACCCCCTCTCGTAATTGTTGCATCCTGTGCCCACAACTATTCCACTCGGCTTCTTATTACGAACTGGTGACCTTAGCTTCCTATCCTAGGAACCACATAGGTGACTACGAGGGGGGAATACCCATGGTACCTGAGACAGACATTGTATCACTTTAATATTACTTTTGGAGAGTTCCCTTGCGAAGCTTGAGTACTTGCACCGACAAAGGCTATTGTCTAGAGGTCAGAGTAACTGTTTCTGATACCTTCACTAGTAGACTTGGGCTATAATTATCCCAAACTATCTTCGGAAGGTCCTTATCTTTGCTTTCTTGTATTTTGGTGCCTGGTCCTAGTCACCCAAAGCGGAAATACCTGGAAACCACTTGTTTGGTTGTATCTTAAGGGACATTTTTTAGTTAGTGCTCTCTGCTCCCTAGATTGCCATAACTTTTTATTTTTTGAGTCTTTAAAAAGTTCTCTTAACATTTGAAAGTGGTTAATCAACAGGTTCATCGATCTAGAAGGCTTCATGGGATTTCACCTGCAAGTGTCGAGCCTTCATCTAGAAGGCGTAGGATTTGTTTTGCTGGTGATTTTCAACCAGTATAAGTTAACACATCATATATTAATCCAGCTTTAGTGGCTCTTATTTCACAGGGTGAACCTAGTGCAATTCATAATTTGGACAGAAACTCTCTGATCCTTGCTAGGGTGCTCTTCCAATCGGAAGACTAGATTTATATTGAAGATGTCCATGAGTCCCCCGTGCCTCCTTCAACACCCATTCCTCATCATCTTCCATACATTGTATCGTATGTGGGTACCTCGACTCACAAGTCGGCAAGCCCTATTCACTCTCCTTCTTTTTTCTAGATGGCCAATGTTAGTGGCGTAACCATGGTTGCGGATACTTCTAGTGTACAAACCCCTCCTTCAGTTGTAGGAGGGGGTACTATCATTATCTCTATTGTTACACCTAGTACGGTACTTGTTGGCTCTACCTCCATTCCAGTTCCAAGTGGGGGCGCCCAACCTTTCGCTTATTTCACTGGTACTTATCCTTTCGAGATGCCACCTAGTGGTATTCACCCAGTTCCTTCAGCCTTTCCATTTTTTTTTCCACATATATTGCTTCTATTCCAAGTGGTTCAGCATCCATTTAGGGTTTTTCTTTTGGAAGCAGCCATATCCCTCCTTTTAATCCATCGTTGAATTTAGGGCAGGCTTAGAATGTTAATCCTTTCCAAGGAGGCCAAGGATGTCCAAATCCTTCCGCAAGTGGTTTAGGGGTTGGGAAACCATCCCATTTATTTAGTCAGCATGGGAGTATGCCCTTCCCTTCTGTCGGGACCTCACAGTTCTTTCCTTCGCTAGCTAGTTCATGGAATCCTTATAAGAGGTTATCCCCTTCGTTTAATATTTTGCTAGGAGGAAATTATCCTATGTATGGTAACCCTATGACAGGGGGTGGATACCCTCTGAATACCTCTCGTTCACAAGGATTTCCTTATGGTTCATCTCCTTCTATAAGTAACCCATGGAAACTAGGTGCCTCTCCAAATCCAGGATACTCTTTTCATAATATTGGAAATTCTTCTCTTGGTGGGTGGAATTCTCCTGCTCCTCCACACTTACTATTGCTGGAAACTTTAAACTTGCCAGATCTTTCAAAATTGACAAACGATCTGATCTGATTCAATTCAGATTGGCCTTCAATTCCCACCAAACCTCCATCTAATATTCCTAAATTTTAAGGGAAGTATAGGGAGGATCTAGATGATCATATAACCACGTTTATCTATGGTGCCCATCGAACTCCTTAAGCAATGATTAGATTAGGTTGAGATTATTCCAACGCACCCTAACTGGAAACACTTCAAGATGGTATATTGAGCTAAAAGGGGGTACCTTTGTTACATTTGGAAAATTGGCTACTATATTTTTAAACCATTTTCAGTTGTCTATCTGATATGATGTTGAAACAAAGATTCTAGCCAGTTTTGAGCAAGACAAAGCAACTCATATTTTTGACCATATCTAACAGTAGCGTAGAAGGAAGAGGCTCATTATGGCATATATCCTTGATGAGTTCCTTCTCGAATGGTTTTTGAAATCTTTACAACCAGATATTTCTAAGGATATATCGCTCTCCGGAGTGTTCATTGAAGAACAAACCATCTTTAGAGCCCAGAAGTTAGAACTTATATATTCACAATATGAAGTCCTCTATAATATTTTTCCTTATGCTCCTCGATTGAAGATCAATATAGCCAAACCCAAGTCAGGATCCCACGCCAATGGAATTGTAGGATTGATCGATAGTAGCACGGATAACCTATTGAATCAATTGCAGCGGTTGTCTTTACAATCTACTTCTCTAGCGCAGGCATCGCAGTCAGTGTGTATTCCTTCCCAACCTTTAGAAGTTAATGTTGTCCAATCTTCAAGCACCAAAGGACTCTCACAATCTGATGGGAAGAAGAAGGGATGTAATAAGAATAAATATAAGGTTGGGAATGGAATGCAAACAAGTCTAGTAATGATACTAGAGAGGGCAAGAAGGGATCGAAAAAAGAAAGTAAATTTCCCATGCAATTTATGAAGTGGGGATCATCTTCACCATATTTTCCATAAGATTCAAGATTCTCAGCACTTGTTAGCTCAGCGGGTTTCTTCGAGTTCCTAGGCTGTGTTGACTAACCCTTTTCCCCAAGGGAAACAAATGTTTTTTGGCACTAATGTTGGTACTAGAACCCCCACAAGGGGAAACAAGGAAGGAGAATCTACATCGAATATCTATATGGTGAAGTCTCATGTTAATGTTGCTACAAGATCACATTATTATGGTGAATCGGAACCTTCTAAGGCTAAGACTGCTTCTGCTATTCCAAATCCACTCCATATCGAGGGCTCGTAGTTGATCCTATACCTTGGATACCGAAAGTCTCTACAAAACTTTTGATTGTTAATCCCAACACTAGGGTTGCTCAGAACTACTCTATTATCGAAGATATAGCTCAAATCCCCTATGCGATCTCATCTTTAGAGGTACTCCAATCGCGTCATACACAAAGGAGTGCATTTCTCACTATGATCATAGCAGTGGATCTGAAAAACTCTCTTGTGATAACATTTGATATTTCAAGTTCTAAGAAGAGACTCCCTCATCACATGGCTTTCCAAATTAAATTTACATATTGGAAAATGAATATATTTCGAACTATAGTTGATGAAGGGGCTTCCACATGTGTCATGTCGATGTCATGTTGAAAGTCTATTGGATCTCTGGACTTTACTCCTTCCCCTACTCTCCTTACCACATTCGATCGTCATTCTCATAGGCCTCATGGAATTCTTCCAGCCTTTCCCGTTTGTGTTGGGGGAAAGGTTTTCAATGTCAAGGTAGAAATAGTTGAATAAATCTGGATTATAATCTTTTGTTTAGTCGAAATTGGGTTTATGAAATGAATTCTATTGTTTCATCATTGTTTTGTATCCTATGCTTCCCCCGTGAAGGAAGAATTTTTACGATTGATCAAATGGATTATTCTCCTAATGATCCCAATGCATCTTCTAATTCTATCGTCCCCATGGTGAAGAATACCAAGCAGCCTTTGGAGAATTTGGGAGTTAGAATGTATTCCTCATTGAAGTGTACTTTTGATATTCCTTCTCCTATTGCCCATGTTAATACCATTTCGTCCTCCAGGGTCGCTCCTTCAAGAGGGTCCTTCATAACTCATTATTTTTCTAATCCTTGGCCCTTACTCCCCTCTACTGCCACATTAGAGGAAGGGGAGGTGGTTCGAATGGCATACCCTATATATGCAACAGAAATTGCATACCAATCTATAGTGAATTTTGTAGATTTTGATCCCATTCCTCTCCCATCTGAGGATTTGGATGGTGATGTGGATCTAGTATGGACTCTTGACTCTACTTCAGTTATGGACTACCTTGATATAGTCTTAGCATCTGAAGAGGCAATCCTAGAAGTAATGAATGGTGTAGAAAGACCATGGGATGATTTGCATCATTGGTCATATTTTCTCCCTGGCTTGCATCAAGTTGAGTCAAATTTGTCTGGTCCTTCTTCAACTGGAAGTGTTCACAAAATATTAAATCCTTTGGCCCAGCACATATTTTTTCCAAAGGTAATATGTCTAACATTTTGGAAACTATTATGGTGAACATCTCCAGGAATCCCAATATTATCGAAAAATTTCGAGATGCGTTTGCTTGGTCTTATATGGAAATTCCTGGAATCGATCCATCAATAGTTCATCATCAGATCAAGACTTACGAAAATGCTAAGCTTGTACAGAAAAAGCTTCGATCGATAAATCCTAGGAAAGTAGTAACTATTAAAGTTGAGGTTGAAAAGCTGCTTAAGGTGGGTTTCATATACTCTGTTTCATTAACTGAATGGGTCTCAAATCCAGTCCTTGTTGATAAAAATCAAGGAATGATCTGGATATGTATTGACTTTAGGGATTTGAATAAGGCTTGTCCTAAAGATAATTTCCCCACTTCATTTATTGATCAGATCATTGATGAGTGTGCTGGAAATGAGGTGTTTTCCTTCATAGACGTTTTTTCAGGTTATAATCAAATAACTATTTGTCCTGAAGATCAACACTAGAGAAAATTTATTTTTGCTTCGGTTACATTTGCATATAAAAAGATGCATTTTGGCCTTAAAAATGTTGGAGATACTTTTTAGCGGGCCATGTCTTATGCTTTCAACAACATTAAGAAAATTATAGAAGTATATTTGGATGACCTAGTTTCTCGTTCTCAAAAAAGAAATGATCATCCACATCACCTTTGTTTGGTTTTTGAACAATGTTGTTAATATAAGATCTCGTTGAATCATAATAAATGCATTTTCGTTGTCACATCTAGTCGGTTATTGGGATTCATTGTATCCAATGAAGGGATTCGAGTTGATCCCTTCAAAATTAAGTAAGACTTCAATTGCCCCCCTATCAACAATTCGTCAACTTCAGAGTCTCCAAGGTAAAGCCAATTTCTTAAGGAGATTTATCATAAATTATGCCGAGATTACGAAAGGATTTATGTGATTACTGAAGAAAGGAGTCCCATTTGTTTGGGACGATTTAGCCTAGCGCTCCTTTGATGCTTTGAAAAATGCATTGACCTTTCCTCCTCTTTTGAGTCCACCCAATTATAGCAGAGATTTCCTCTTATATCTCATTGCGGCATAATCAACCATTGGAATGTTTCTGGTTCATGAAGACCATGCTCTTAGAGAGCATGTGATTTACTATCTAAGTCAATGCTTATTCATTCCTAAACTTCGGTATTCTCATAGAGAGAAATTATCTTTGGCAACATTCACGATGTCTAGTGACTTCGTCATTATATTCTTCTTAGAAAAACTTTTGTGTTGGCCGATTTCAACCCATATTACTAGGCGAGGGATTGGGGACAAATATAATAAATGGATTGTCATAACAAGAATTAAATCTCGAATTCATGTTAGCCAGATCCAAAAATTCTTTATTATTTGCAGAATTTATCTCAGACTTTCCTTGTGAATAAGATGTTGTGTATGAAGGGTCATTTCCTGATGAGAATATCTTCCTCATTTCATCACAATATCCTTGGTATGGAAACATCATAGTATATCTCTAGACTTTGAAGTTTCCTCTAGCTTTTTCAAAGGATGAACGCAGAAAATTTCTTCACCTAGCTAAAAATTATATTATTATCGGTGACACTTTGTATCGTCACGAGATTGATTCAATTCTTAGACATTGTTTAACCTTAGAAAAGTTGATTATGTTCTCAATGAATTCCATAGTGGAGCTTGATCTAAAATGGAGTTTGGATGGACTCCTAAATCTAAGTGTTCCTCACTGAGGAAAATGAAAGTCCAAGGAAGTTCCTGGAACTAGCCCCATTGCAAAGATCATCTCATTCTAAATCTACTGCAACTTGAATGGGCGAAAACTGACTTAGGATGCAGAAGTTATCCCAAAAAGAAGCTGCCCTTTTTCCTTTGGAAAAATAGGCAAAATCCCTTTAAAAAGGATCCTAAAAACCCTTTAAATCTTCAAGTCTTCTAAAAATCCAAAAAAAAATCCATCGCAAAAGGAGAAGCTTTGGAAAAGGCGAATCACACTATCGGGCCCTAAAAACATGAGAAAAGCCAACAAAGTGTAATCCTTGTAATAACAGCAAGATGATATTGCATCGGAAAATAGCTATATAAAGGGCGGACCTCAGGTCTTAAGGCATCGCGGCATGTGGTTGCCGAAATATCATGTCACCGAAAAGCCTTTATGTATTATTGGAACTGGCCATGGAGCGATTGCGATTGCAATGATGCGATAAGTCATGAACCGTCAGATCGAGAGTCAGATCAACGATCGTGATTTGATCGATGATCGGCTATCGAGGAAGCTTAAGGACCATGGACCATGGGAGTAGTGATACTCTGATATGCTGAAATGCCGATGCGATGATAGTTGATGAGGTCGGTCGGAGTGATCGGAGATCAGTAGATCGCAGTGCAATAATACAAAGGGGAGCATTGGACCTTAGCGACATGCGATTTGCGATGTGCGCGGACCCGACGATGTTATACATGCGGGTTTATTCTCTTTTGAGATCCGCCTAAGGATTACGGTCGAGATTTTCATTGTATTTCTTGTATAATCCATTGTTTGGATTTTTGCTTGGGTTTTAGTCATGGGCAATGCGACGCGATGGTGACTTAAGGGCAGACCTGATATGAATATAGTGCACTGTTAAGGACTTTTGAAATCCGATAAACAAAGATTTGGAGGATTTCTCTTGTTTTTGCAGTTTTTCTCTGTGTTAATGAAAAATGGTCGTTTCAAGGATTTCGAAGCGCCGATTGCCCCTTCCATTACAGAATAGATGGCATTCCTCCCCGAGGGCATTTATCAATGATTCCTAACGGTCAGAGAATGGATTTTAGTAGATTGTGGCTGGAAAACAGAAAGCCCGAGAGGGAAGATGAACCAACAGCGTCGATTTGGCTTAAAAAGCCACAAAATGACAGAGACAGGTTGTTGATGGCTGTTCAGTTGTTGACGGTTGTTGTTGTTGGTTATTGAGGATTTTTTGCTAAAGGGGAAGCCAAAACAGGAAGCTAAGGCAAAAGAGGTAGTGCAGAAGCAAGAAAGCAACCAAGGGGGTCACTTGGAAGCCAAGTGAAAAGCTAAGAGGGTTGTAACTTGATAGAGGCTAGAAAGAAGCCAAAGCGAAGAGCCAAAGAGCTAGAGTCAGAGCCAAGAGCCAGAACCAAGAGCCAAAGAGCCAGAGTCAAAGCCAAGAGCCGTAATCAAGGGCCAGAGAGCCAAGAGCCAGAGCTTCAAGATCCAAGGGATAACATGGGGTTTGAACCCACTGCGTCTGTGCAAAACAACAGGAGTTGAGCCAAGAGCATGTAACAAGGACTTATACCATAATCCCAGAGAGCTTAGTTGAATTAACTAGAGCTCACGGAGATGTAGCCGAAGAGTTGTGGGCAAACTCCAAATTAATATTGTTTTTCATGTGTCTGTTTTACTGTTGCATTGTCTCTGTTGCTTTATTTACTGTTATATGCATTTATATATCAGTTTCAGCACATTAATTTACAACACATAATAAATTAAAAACAATAATCAGCATACACCTATAGTTTCAAGCACTTCTTAATTCCGCATTGGTTAATCAATAAGACTTGGGAATATTTAAGCTTTGAAAGTGGGAGAGGTTCTTGTAAGTTGGACAAGAAGCCTAAGTGAGCCATTTTTATATCAGGTGGTATCGGAGCCTAAGTTTGGTTAACCCCACCTTCAAAGAAGGTTGTATCAGAATGCTTGATTGACAGGAAAAGGATTGCTTGTCTGAAAGGTGTTTGGGCAGTCGAGGATTGATTGTATGATTGATGTATGCTTGTTGCAGACTGACTATTTTTTGAGTTTGCAGAGGTGAAGGGAAGGCTACTAATAGTTTAGTCCAAGAAGAACAGGAAGGAAGAGGGGTTGAAGGCATTCTTCTATCCCAAAGGACCTCAAAGAAATCTTTAGAGCACAAGAGGTTTGTTGCAAAAGGTTGCTTGAATAAAGCTCTTTGTTATTCTTGTTTGAAGTTCTTTTGTTCATTGTCATAATGACAACTTCTTCAACTGGGTCCTCAAATTCTACATTCTTCACAAGATTCTTTGATGAAGACGTGAAGCAAGAATTGCCCACCATGATGGATATGGTGAGAGAAATGTATGAGGATGGAAGGAAGAGCAGCATTCTTAGAGAGTAGTTGAATTCCGTGGAGGAAGAGAAGCAGTTGCTTTCTAACAAACTACAGGGAATGGAGAGGCAACTTCATATTACATATATGAACCTGAAAATGATGCATGAGTTGGAGACACAACTCTTTGTTGTCCAAGAAGCCTTAGTCAAGTATAAGCTTGAATAAGAGGTAAACCATTCCAATTTGTCTTCAAAATCCTCTAAGGATGCTTATATTGGTTCGTTTGAAAAACATACTAGAGGCATAGGTTCCAAGCTAATATCCAAGATGGGCTATGAGGGAAAAGGCTTGGGTAGACATTCACAAGGTAATGTTGAGCCAATAATGATTGAGGAAAGGCCTAAGTATTTGGGTCTTGGCTATGGACAATCTCATGGAGAAATTTCCAAAGCTGCCATGAAGGCCAATGAAACAGCTCCAAAAAGGGGTTGCATTACAGAGTGTGAAGATTGTATTCAGGAAGAATGCAATAGTTTGAAACATCATTTGCAGGATGCAGGTGTTCAGAAGCACACACTTGAGCCAAAGAGTTAGGGAGACTCCAACAGGCTTGAAGACATTGATGGTGTTCCAAAGGGAGCCACTTCTTCATTTGCTTCACCTCCGCGTGAAGGCAATAAAGGTGAAAGAGAAAGGTATAAATCTGGTTCCAAACATTTTCCTTTTGATTGTGCTGCAAAGCATGATAAATTTCCACATATGTATGGGAAAATAAATGCATGTTCCTTTTGTGGGTTGGATAACCATAATGTTTCTAGATGTTGGAAGAGAATGGCCACATACAGGAAGTAGAAGAAGGAAAAGAAGAAAGAAGCCAAAGGTCCATTGGACAAGGAAAATCATGTTGTTAAGAGGATGCACAGGCAGTGCACTTACTACCATAAGCAAGGAAATCTTGTTGCCAAATGTTAGACTTTGAATTCAACAATGCTTCCACAAAATCTGAAGAAAGTGGAAAGAGAAGATGGCAGAAATGTAAGTGAAGATTCCATGAATGATGTGTCTCTGAATGATTCACATCATGATGTTGATGTGTAGACAAAGGTAGTACCTTTGAAAGGGATTGGTAAGGAACGATTAGAGTTCTTATCCGACTAAGATTGAATGTCTATTTGATGCATCTATTTGCATTTCTTGATGATGAGATGCAAGTTGCAGGTTTCCACCACGATGGTGAATGGAAAAGATTGAGTGGGAGACTCACGTTGTTGATGCAACATTATAATTCATTTCAGCATCGAGAGTACAGTGTGGTTAAGCGAAAGTTGAAGGATTAAATGCATGCATGAGCATGATGTGCATGGACACAGGGATGTTGATGTTTTCCTTGTTTTGAAAATGTATGTATAATTAACTTGTAGGGTTGATTTCTTTGGCATAGATGTGGTGCAACGTTGACTTGGGAAAAGTTGACTTGATCTCCAATATGGAGAATAATAATGAAGTATTTCACCTATTGAAAGAGAGTCCTAATGGTATTTTTCTACATGCTTGACACTAAGGGTCATTTGTTTAAAGGCATGTTTTGTGGGCTTGTTATCTATTCCATCATTTGTATGCAGATGTAGACATGGAGGTGTTCACAAGACGTGAAAATTTGTTTCTTTTGTTGAAGCAGGAGTTTAGGCCATTCCAGTTGTTGTTTGTATTTCTGTTGTTGTTAACAGCTTGTCAAACATATACAAATGAATGTTTTGTGGAGCAGATGAACTTCACATTTGTTTGAGCCACCTTGGATCAATGATCAAAGTAAAGAAGTTCAAACTACCTTCTATGACCATCTCGGTAGAAGTTCTGCAAGAAGGCAAGGAGGAAGACAATTCTTCCCAAGAAGACCAACCCATCCAAGAAGGGAAGTGGTCAGAAATTGTTGGTTCAGAGGCACTATGCAAAGGAAAGTGTAGGGAGGCTGAAAGAAGAAGGTGAGTCACTCTCATTTACTGTTCAGATCAGTATATCAGTATTTTGGAGACCAAAAGTTCTTTTAGTGGGAAAGCATGATCCAAAATGGATTTTGGATAGACTCCTAGGTCTAAGTGTTCCTCACTGAGGAAAATGAAAGTCCAAGGAAGTTCCTGGAACTAGCCCCATTGCAGAGATCGTCTCATTTTGAATCTACTACAACTTGAATGGGCAAAAACTGACTTAGGATGCAGAAGTTATCCCAAAAAGAAGCTGCTCTTTTTCCTTTGGAAAAAGAGGCAAAATCCCTTAAAAAGGGATCCTAAAAACCCTATAAATCTTCAAGTCTTCTAAAAATCCAAAAAAAAATCCATCACAAAAGGAGAATCTTTGGAAAAGGCAGATCACATTATTAGGCCCTAAAAACATGAAAAAATCCAACGAAGTGTAATCCTTGTAATAAAGCGGCGAGAAGATGATATTGCATTCGTGGATAGCTATATAAAGGGCAGACCTTAGGTCTTAAGGCATTGCGACATGCAATCGCCGAAATATCATGTCGCTGAAAAGCCTTTATGTATTATCAGAACTAGACATGGAGTGATTGCGATTGCGATGATGCGATAAGTCATGAACCGTCAGATCAAGAGTCAGATCAACAGTCGTGATTTGAGCGGTGATTGGAAATCGAGGAAGCTTAAGGACCATGGACCATGGGAGCAGTAGTACTCCAATATGCTGAAATGCCGATGTGATTATAGTTGATGAGGTTGATCATAGTGATCAAAGATCGGCAGATCGAAGCACAATAATACAAAGGGGAGCATTGGACCTTAGCGACACACGATTTTCAATGTGCGCGGACCCAACAATGTTATACATGCAAGTTTATTCTCCTTTGAGATCTAGCTAAGGCTTACGGTCAGGATTTTCATTGTATTTCCTGTATAATCCATTGTTTGGATTTTTGCTCGGGTTTTAGCCGTGGGCAATGCGACGCAATGGCGACTTACGGGCGGACCCGATAGGAATATAGTGCACAATTAAGGACTTTTGAAGTTCGATAAATAGAGATTCGGAGGATTTCCCATGTTTTTGCAGCGTTTCTTTGTGTTAACAAAAAATGGTCGTTTCAAGGATTTCGATGTGTCGATTTCCCATTCCATTACAGAATAGGTGGCATTCCTCCCTGAGGGTGTTTAGCAATGATTGCTAACGCTCAGATAAGGGATTTAAGAAGACTGTGGCTGGAAGATAGAGAGCCCGAGAGGGAAGATGAACCCACAGAGCTGATTTGGTTTAAAAATCCACAGAATGACAGAGACATGTTTTTTATGGCTACTGGGTTGTTGACAGTTGATGTTGTTGATTATTGAGGGTTTGTTGTTGAAGGGGAAGCCAAAACAAGAAACTAAGGCAAAAGAGGCAATATATAAGCAAGAAAGCAGCCAAGGGAGTCACTTGGAAGCCAAGTGAAAATCCAAGAGGGTTGTAACTTGATAGAGGGCAGAAAGAAGCTAGAGCGAAGAGCCAAAGAGCCAAAGTCAGAGCCAAGAGCCAGAACTAAGAGAGAAAGAGCCAGAGTCAAAGCCAAGAGCCAGAATCAAGAGCCAAAGAGCCAAGAGCCAGAGCTTCAAGAGCCAGGGGATAACATGGGGTTTGAACCCACTGTTTCTGCGTAAAACAATAGGATTTAAGAAAAGAGCTTGTAAAAAGGGCCTATACCATAATCCCAAAGATCCTAGTTGAATTAACTAGAGATCACGGAGATGTAGCCCAAGAGTTGTGGGTGAACTCCGAATTAATATCATTGTTCATGTGTTTGTTTTACCGTTGCATTGTCTCTGCTGCTTTATTTACTGTTATGTGCATTTAAATATCAGTTTCAACACATTAATTTACATCACATAATCAGTTAAAAACAATAATCAGCATACACCTATAGTTCAAGAACTTCTTAATTCCGCATTGGTTAATCAATAAGACTTGGGAATATTTAAGCTTTGAAAGTGGGAGAAGTTCTTGTAAGTTGGACAAGAAGCCTAAGTGAGCCATTTTCAGATCATAGCTTCTAGAGGTCATCTATCTAGGCTTACTACAGCCCAAAAAATATTTCGTTCAGGCTATTTTTGGCCCTCGAATTTTAAAGATTGCATGGAAGCGGTCAAAAAGTTCCATCCTTGTCAAATATATACTTGAAAATGCATGCTCATCCAGCTCCGCTTTCTCCATCATTACTTTCGGTGTGTTCACAAAGTGAGGTATTGATTTTATGACTTGTAACTTGCTTCGACAAAGGATCACACGTTCATTATCGTAGTAGTGGACTACTTTACGAAGTGGGCCAAAGATATGCCTACTTTAACAAACAATGGTGAGACAGTTTATCTTTCCCTTTTCAACCAAGTAATTTCTCATTTTGATATTCCAAAGGATATTGTCATTGACCGTGGCAGTCATTTCCAGAATAAGATGATGCCTGAGTTGGCTTTAAAATTGGGATTTTGGCAAGAGCATTCGTCTCCGTACTATCCTCAAGCTAATGGGAAGGTTAAAGTTGTGAATAAATCCCTCAAAACTATCCCGCAAAGGACAATCAATAAATTTATATCCAACTTACATATCATGATATATCCTGCACTTTGGGCACACTGGATGTCGGTTAAGACTGCCACGGGTTTTACTCCTTTACAACTAGTTTATGGTTTGGAATCAATCTTCCCTATAGAATGTGAGATTCCATCTCTTAAATTAGTAGTTGAACTTCTTCGAGACACATCTAGTCTTGAATAACACATTATTCGTTTTGAGCAACGTCGATGTGCAACCATAATAGAGGCTCATAAAAAGAGAGTAACAACCCAATATGACAAAATTGTGGGTCCTAGGGTTTTCTCTGAAAGTGACCTTGTCCTGGTCTATGACCAAGATAAAGACATCTTAGGGGTAGGAAAGTTCAAACCTATGTGGCACGGTTCATTCATCATTAGAAAGGTATTGAATAAAGGTGCCTATGAGTTGGTTGACTTTGCTGGAAATGTTTTGTCGAAGCCCAAAAATTGGCTCTCTCTTAAGAAGTATTATGACTAGGCTATTGCCTAAAATTTTCTTTGTTTTGTAAATATTATACATAGTTGTTTATTTTTGTCTACTAGTCTCGTAGTGATGGTGGTATTTTGGTCTGCTTTGGCAGGTCTCAATGGTGATTTGGTGTATCTAGGATTTGTCGATGGTGCTAGTAGACATATTTGGAACTTAGCTTCCTCTGCTTGGGTAATATACTATCCATATGGTCAGTTGTTAGCTGCAAGAGGCACATGTATTGGTCTTGCATCTAATAATATGGATGAATACAGTGTTGTCACTAATTTACTATCTGAACCAATATATTTTGGTATTGAATTGTTAGTAGTTTATTTGGATTCATCGTTGGTGGTGTCTCAACTAAACAACATATATCGTGTGAGAGATCCTTAATTACATCACCAATTTCTAAGAGTGAGATTATTACAAATATCATTTAATTTTATTACTTCCATTCATATTCCACGATCAAAAAATTCATTTGTTGATTGTATAGTTAATCAAGCATTAGATTGGCACATTAATCGTTCATCACATTAAAATCAAAAATATCGTCGAGAAACTGTTTGTATATAGATAGGAATAATATATTCAAAATATTACAAAATGTGGACAAATGTCCTATAAAGATAGGGCTTAACCCTGATCATTGTTGGGTTGTGTTATATTCTTTCCACGACTAGCCCACATAGTTAACCGGGGGTTTAGAGGGGGGACGGAGCCCCCCCCCCCCACCTTCGTTTCACTGATTGCGTAGTGGGTGGGTCACAAGGGGTTTGAGGGTCCAGGTAACCCCCCTCTATGGGATCTAGGGGAACACCCTCGAAAATTTTTTTTTTGGACCCTATATTAGGTTGGGTGGACCTACTTATGGTTTTGTGCATGTTTTTTGCACATGGTTTTGGATGTGATGGTTCTCGATCCATGGTTTTGGACTCGATGGTTTTCGGTCCATGGTATTGGATGCTTCGACATGTATAAATATGTATTGTAACATTGAAAGGAACATAATGAAAAATCAAGCTAGTAGTCCCGATTTTGAGATTCAAGGGAAAATCTTTGTGTATATGTGTTTTATGTGTTATGCTCTCGCATTGTTTATTTTTTGTGTTCTAGAATTGTATGCAGGTAATTTATGTACAGGGTTAAAACCTACATTTGGTATCAGAGTTGTTTTGGCTTCAAGGGGACGCCTTTGTTGCTGAGTGGTTTAGCTCGGGCTTGTGATAAACCCTGTTTAGTGATAGATATGTGAGATCGATTTTGGTGGTGAAAGAAGATGGCGAGAAGTTGAAAGATAGAGACCGAGAAATTTAATGGTCAGAGTTTTGAGTTATAGAAACTCAATATGGAGGATCTGTTGGTGGATAAAGATCAGTGGATCACGATAGATCCAGGTACTAAACCAACGGGAGTGTACGATGAAGAATGGAAGAAGTTGGATCGGAAGGCAAAGAGCATAATACGATTGTGTGTCTCGGATTCAGTATTGCTAAATGTATCAGGGGAAGCTATGGCGAAGGCTTTGTGGGACAAGTTAGGGACTTTATACCAATCTAAGTCTCTGGTCAATAAACTGTTCCTACAGAAAAAATTGTATAACTTGAGGATGAAAGATGGAGACTTGGTGACAGAGCATCTAAACACATTTAATACTGTGGTAAGTCAGTTATTATCTATTGATATTAAAATTTCAGATAAAGATAAGTGCATCAGTTTATTGTGTTCTCTACCAGATTCGTGGGATAATCTGATTATTGCAATAGGTAGCAGTGCAACTGCCTTGTAGTTTGGTGAAATAGTCTCATCTTCGTTGACATAGGAATTGAGATGGAAAAATATGGAGATCTAGAATGGTGATGCCTTCTCTGTACGAGGACGGTCCCATAATAGAAACAAAAATAATTCATTGAGTGGGAGGTCTAAATCTAGAGGGAGATCTAAATCTTCAGGAAAACCTGTAAAGATCGTGTGCTGGAAATGCGGAAAGGAAGGTCACTACAAAAGGGACTGTAAATCTAAAGCTCCTAATAAAGGAAAGGGATTTGATGATGCTCCTTCTGCAGAGGTGAAAACCACCTCAGATGAAGGTGGGGATGTCTATTTGGCTTCTTCAAGTACACATGTAGATCATGAGGCATGGTTGATTGATTGAGGTGCATCCTTTCACTTCACTCCTCATAGAGAGTGGTTCTACGGATATGAGAAATATGATGGTGGTGATGTCTTCTTAGGGGATGATAGGAAGGCTAGAATCGTTGGTCATGGAAAATTAAAGTTGAAGTTTCAAGGTGGAAGGGTTAGAACACTTCTAGGTGTTCTGCATATTCCTGCATTGGCCAGAAATATGATTTCTATAACCAAGCTAGATGATGCAAGTGTAAAAACAGTGTTCGAGAAGGATACCTGCAAAATGGTTCGAGGAGCACAGGTATTGATGCGGGGAGTTCGAATTGGAACTTTGTACACGCTGCAAGGTAGCACTGTTGTTGATGGGTGCAACACTTCTGTGGTTCCTGAAAGTGGAGCAGAAAATCTGGTGGTCTCTGGAGAGAAGACCATGTTGTGGCATCAAAGGCTTGGACATATTGGGGAGAAGGGCCTTCGAATGCTTCATGTTAAAGGTATGGTAGAAGGTATGAGTAATATCTCTCTAGATTTTGATTTATGTGAAAATTGTGTGTATGGGAAGCAGAAACGGGTGATTCTCCCCTCTGGTGGTAGAAGGGCAAAACATATATTAGAACTTGTGCACAGTGATGTGTTTGGACCTGTGAAGGTTCCATCGTTGGGCTAGTCTGTGTACTATGTATCATTTATAGATGACTTCTCAAGGAATACATGGATATATTTCCATAAGAAGAAATATAAAGTCTTTGATAGGTTTAAAGAATTTAAGGCTCTGGTGGAAAACCAGACAGAGAAGAAGATAAAGGTGTTGAGGACAGATAACGGTGGAGAGTTTTGCAGCAAATAATTTGAAGAATTATGTAATAAGTGTGGTATAGCACGGCAGAAGACTACTCCATACACACCTGAGAAAAATGGAGTTGTAGAAAGAATGAACAAGACGTTGATGGAAAGGGCAAGAAGCATGCTCAGTGGTGCCACTTTAGGACAGGAATTTTGGGCAGAGGCGATGGAGATAGCATGTTACCTAGTCAACAGCCTTCATCCACGTTGGAGGATAAGACTCCATGAGGGGTATGGACTGGTAAGAAACCCTCTCTTTCACATTTGAAGGTATTTGGATGTGATGCATATGTACATGTTCCAAAGGAGAAAAGAACCAATTTGGATAGTAAATCTGAAAAGTGCATCTTTATTGGGTATAAGGATGGTTTAAAGGGTTATAAGATTTGGAACCCAGTAACAAGGAAGGTTGTGTGCAGTTGAGATGTGGTGTTCAGAGAGGTTAAAGATGTTATTAAACATGAAGTCCAACCAAAGGAACCTGAGTAGATAGAGTTTGAGCTTAATGAGGAAGAACCAAACTCTACAACAGAGAAGGAATCAGAAGATGAAGAGCCACAAACTCTGGGTGTGAGAAGATTAGTTCGAGAAAGAAGGCGGTTGGAAAGGTATAGTCCATATGATTTTTGTTCAAATTTTTCTTTATTTGTTACTGATGATGATCCCAGAAATGTGAAGGAAGCAGTAGATTCAGAGGATGGAAAACTCTGGAAAGAGGCCATGGTTGATGAAATGGCATCTTTACACAAAAATGAGGCTTGAGATCTGTTGGAGTTGTTGGCTGGAAGGAAACCCATTGGCAGCAAATGGGTGTTCAAGAAGAAGACAATTGCAGAAGAAATGGTGGAGAAATACAAAGCTCAATTGGTAGCAAAAGGTTATTCCGAGGGGCCAGGAATTGATTTTGGTGATAATTTTTCTCCTGTTGCCAAGGTAACTTCTATTAGATTACTTTTACATGTTGTTGTTGCTTTTGATTTTGAGGTAGAACAGATGGATGTGAAGACAACATTTCTTCACAGGGATCTGGAAGAGGACATCTACATGAAGCAACCTGAAGGTTTTGCCGTGAAGGGTAAGAAATAAATGGTATGCAAGTTAAAGAAGTCTTTGTATGGGTTAAAACAATCACCAAGGATGTGGTATCAGAAATTTGATACATTTATATGAGGACTTGGCTTCACCAGAAGCAAAGTAGATTACTATGTGTATTTTAAATTAATTGGTGACCGCGTTATTTATCTGGTCTTGTATGTGGATGATATGTTGTTGGTTGGAAATGACAAAGAAATTATCCAAGATTTGAAGACCTAATTTCCCTCCAAATTCGACATGAAAGATCTTGGTGCTGCAAACTATATTTTGGGCATGGAAATTAAAAGAAACTGGGAAAAGAGGAAGCTCTAGTTAAACCAGAGGAAGTGTGTCAAGACAATATTGCAGAGGTTTAATATCCAGGATAGTAAACTGGTGAAGGTTCCTATTCCTGTAGGTGTGAGGTTATCTGCTGAACAATGTCCCAAGACACAAGAAGAGGAAGAGGACATGTCCTTTGTTCCATATGCAAGTGCAGTCGATAGCCTGATGTATGCAATGGTCTACACTAGACCATACATTGCACATGCAGTGGGAGTATTGAGTAGGTTTATGTCAAAACCAGGGAAGGAGCATTGGACAGTAGTGAAGCGGGTTTTCAGGTATTTGCGTGGCACTAGTGATTATGGTTTGTGCTACCAAGGAAGACAAAGATTGAACAGAGTGTTGGATATTCGTGGCTTTGGTTATGTAGACTGGGCTGGAGATCTAGATTAGAGAATATCTACAAGTGGGTATGTGTTTAACGTATTTGGAGGTGTAGTCATTTGGATGAGTAAGAAACAATATGTAGTGGCACTATCAACTACAGAGGAAGAATACATGGCAGTCACTCATGCAAGCAAGGAAGTAGTTTAGTTGTAGAGATTGTGTTCAAGTAGGGTTAGTACAGGGAGCTATAAGGATAGACTGTGACAGCCAAAGTGCAATTTTCGCAGCAAAGAACCCTGCATATCATTCAAAGACAAAGCACATTGATGTTCAGTATCACTTTGTGAGGGATATGATAGAAAACAAAAAGGTGTTGTTGGTAAAGGTGGACACTTTGAAGAATACTGCAGATGCATTGACAAAATCTATGAGCTCTGAGAAGTTCTCTTGGTGTAGAGAAAAAATGGGCATTGCAGGGCTAGATAAGTGACTAAGCTCTCTTATGTCCCCCTATGGAAAGAAAACAACAAGTGGAAGAATGTTGGGTTATGTTGTATTCTTTCCACGACTAGCCCACGTAGTTAACCAGGGGGTTAGAGGGGGGGCAGAGCCCCCAACTTCGATGCGCCCATGGCATAGTGGGGGGGTCACAGGGTATTTGAGGGGTGCAGGTAACCCCCCTCTATGGGGTCCAGGGCAGTACCCCGGAGAATTTTGTATTTTGGACCCTATTTTAGTTTAGGCGGACCTACCTATGGTTTTGTGCATTGTTTTTGCACATGGTTTTAGACGCGATGGTTTTCATTCCATGGTGTTGGATGCTTTGGCATGTATAAATATGTATTGTAACACTGAAAGGAACATAATGAAAAATCAAGCTGGTAGTCCTAGTTTTGGGATCTAGGGGAAATCTCTGTGTATATGTGTTTTATGTTTTATGCTCTCGCATTGTTTATTTTTTGTGTTCTAGAACCGTATGCAGGTAATTGTTGTACGGGGTTAAAACCTACAATCATGTCCATAAATGATCAGTCATCTAAAATCTAATTTTGCGGGCCTTGCCCTAGATGAGGGTCACGGAAGAAGACGATGGAATTGTCCACCCATCGAAAGAGTTGTACCCACTCTCACAGTACTCCTACCACCCTCCTTTGAACGACCTCAGGGAGAAGCTACCATTGGAACCAGGCGAGTTAAACCCTCCAAGTTCTTCTACACTGCATGTAAGACTCTCTCGGTCTCAGTTGTTACTCTCTCCACATCTCTCCCACGATGCCTATGCCTAGGAATACCCTCGGGTCTCACTGGTCCAACATCTGCATCATGATCAAATAATCTTGTAAGATTTAAAAAAAAAAACAAACAAACAAACAAACAAAAAAACAAAAAAACAAAACAAAACAAAACAAACAAACAAACAAAACAAAACAAAACAAAAAACAAAACAAAACAAAACAAAAAAAAACAAAACAAACAAAACAAAACAAAAACAAAAAACAAAAAAACAAAAAACAAAAACAAAAAACCAAAAAAACAAAACAAAAAACAAAAAAACAAAAAACAAAAACAAAAAACCAAAAAAACAAAACAAAAACGAAAAACAAAAAACAAAAAACAAAAAATCTTCTTAAATATCATATTCAAAATAAATAGATCAATCAAATAACATAAAAAATTAAATTTTTTACCCATCTCACCCCATGCAGCACCCTCGAGAAGGGCCATATTTGGATCCTCTCAGTAGTCTATGCCTGCATAAGGGTAGTCGTCTATAGCTATAATTTTTTCCTCCCAACAAAGGAAGAACTCATCATCAAATGTTGCTCAAGTGACCTCACCTCCGCCTAGTCGCCTGATTAGATCTGGCCATCTGGCCATCCTCGAATCTCTAGGACTGTTGATGGTGGTAGACACTCTGGGTTATAAAGTTGGTACTCTCTCAATTAATAAGGAGAAAATTATGCTACCATTGCCAAAATTATTTGTTTTCCCTCATCTCACTGAAGTTAGTATGTTTTTAATTCAAGTTGGAAGGCTTGTGCACCAATCAAACACTTTCGGACGAAGGCACTCTACTACCAAGAACATGGTTGGTCGAGAGGCCTGGTGTAGAGCAGTCGAGCCTTCCACTCTGACAATGGTAAATAGAATGATCTTAATTGGCAAGTTTCTCACATTCTTGATCGGAATTTGAGATTTGATGTTGTCTGTTAGCTCTCTGCAATAAAGGTCTATGTAATCAGAGACATTTAGACCTCCTTGGGCCCTCTCTTTTAGATCAAATGCATACCCTATTCGGGAAAGCCCTATAATGAAATATCTTCTACATATATTCCCAAAGGAATTTGATCTATCATATACACCTCTTGGTCTTGGTACCAATAATGGAAAAGAATTTCTAGAAACTGAGTTTGGGTTTTCATCTTTGACAACATATATAATTTGAGCAATCAATAATTTCTTAATGCATCCAATGTCCATTGATCTCCTAAAACCTCATTATCAACTTCACAATCCTCCCTCTCCTTCCAAACAATTGACATCCTGCAATTTGAAGAATTTTCATCCATTAGAATTTGAGTTTTTCAAATATGTTTTCGCATACATGACTTTTCAAAATGATAGTCGTGTGTACACACGACTTTGCCTTTGAAAACTCGCATTTAGGGCTTTCTACACACGAATTTCAAAGGGACGACCCATGTACAAATGAAAGAAAATTTTAAATTAAAAATCCCCACGGTGAAAAATCACTTGAATTTATTCAAAATGCATGAAAAGATGACAAGTTGAGTTTATAATTACCTTGAAGCCTTTGGTTAACGAATGGGTTGAGAAAATTGTGGAATGTTGTTGCCCAAATTTTTCTCCTAAGCTCTCAAACTCTCAACACTTGCAGGTCAAAATGAATTGTGGTGAGTTGAAATGTCTTTTTATAATGAGTTTTAAAAACCCACTTTTATAAAGTTCATGTTTCTTAATTTTCTATTATTTCATGAACATTAATTTTGTTGGCTTGAAATGTTTGGGGAGGTTGTCTTTTCAAGGTAAGTCAAGACTTTGAGATATTTTTTTCAACAGTTCGACTCCACAATAGTAGACCTATCGTGGCAAGTATAATTTTCATTACTGGAATATAGGTTAGGATATATCACTTTCCACTGCATTATCCACTTTAGCCTCATACTGCGATAATTTTCCATAGCGTCCACCCCATTATGTTGCAATTTTTAACCACTTTCACTCATCATCTTATAAAATCATAACATAATGGTAGATCCATTCCTTACATGGGCTTCCTAGTTAGATCCTCACTAGGATATGTTTCCCATGTTGTAATAAGTGCTTAGGCTTAGGAGTCCTCTTTAGTCCCGCCATGACTTTGCGATGAAGCCTCATTTCTTTTCTACTTCGCTATTTTTCTGGCTTTATACCCTAGAGGCTCCCATGTGTTAAGTTATATTGTTTCATTTCATATTCACTACTTGTACCCTTTTGACATCAAGTCAGTTTCATTTGGACTCATGTATAAACCACTTTTGACCATGACCTTTCTACAAGTTCAAAACCATGCATTTATTACCCTCTGCGACTTGACACGTTTCATCCGTGGAAAGAACATTCCTTTGAGTGTCGATGAGCAGTGTCGCCACCTTGTATTGAGCATAGGAATATTCCTACGCCAGGAAATAGAGCATATTTTTTTGGATGCTCGTTCTTTCCATTGTATTATAGGCATTCTTTTATTCTTCTTCAAGATTTAAATATGAAAAAGGAAAAAAACATTATACATTCCAAAAAGAGCGGGAACATAACATTTACTTCCATATTTGATGGTAGCAAGAGTCAATTATGTCGCCCTTGAAAAAAGCACTCCAAATAAGTCTTTCATCCATTTAGGATGGGACTTAGTTCGACTTTAGGAGAGTCATGACCTTGTTATTGAGTCAGTCCTCCTCCTGTTGGTTATCTCTTCCAATCATATGGAGAGTTTTTTAATTCCTTCTACATTGCAAACTTATACAAATTCATTTTATGCTGCTATATAGTCACATATGAATCATGCTTTTGTTCAAGGGAATTCAACCTGTGTCATCCATTCTGTGGTGTCTCTTGACTCATTTTCAATCGGTCATACATGGTCTGTCAAAGTTATCTTCAATATCACATCAACTATTTGGTCCTTTGCTCGTATTGGTTAAGAAGGTCTCCATTGACGTCTTGCTAGCGGGTCTTCTCTTATTGACTCCAACAAATTTCTTTGAGATTAGGGCTAGAGTTTCACCCTGGCCCTATTTACATCATTGATAGGTGACCTTGTGGTCAACATTGATCAATATCATGGGTCTTTGACTGAGTGGTTTCCCTTGTGTTCGACATCAGCTTACATTATCACACATTTGGATTCATGTAGTACCTTGGTTTACATTTGACCTTATTGGCCCCATTCCTCACCTCTGTGTCATCTTTCATTATTGGTTGGTTCAAAGTGTTTATGTCATGTGCAAGCCACATCTTGTGTATGCTGGAAACATACTTCAGAATGGTTAAGTCATCTCTTTTCATTCGAGTACTTCCAAATTATTGGCATGCGGGTTACACTTGTGCTGGTTGATGTGGGATTCTTTAATGCCTTCTTTCCAGCATATATTTTCCCATCAAATCCAATTCATTTATCTAGGAATAAGATCTAGAGTCCTTTTCTAGTACCTTAGGTTTACAGACATCGGCGGAAGACTCCATCGCTATCAATAGTGAGAATACATCAATGTCTCCTGATTGATATATTCTCTCAATTGTTCGACTTCAACACCTTTATTGATCCAAGTGGATATTGGTGGCCACCCGCCTATTCCACTTGGACCTCCACCATTGTTTCTTTCTGTTTTTCAGTTTCCTTATTTGTAGCACAACTTACTATTTTTGGTAGTTTTTGGGTCTAGAACTTCCGGAGCCATTTTGAGGCCCTAAATAACGTCTTTTTGGAAAACTAGGAGCAACATGGATCCATGGGCAAATTTTTCTCCCCGAAAAGTTGTAGTCCTCGGATAGATA
The DNA here is from genome assembly GCA_000404065.3 of Pinus taeda. Classification (NCBI taxonomy): domain Eukaryota; kingdom Viridiplantae; phylum Streptophyta; class Pinopsida; order Pinales; family Pinaceae; genus Pinus; species Pinus taeda. The sequence goes on from APFE031297860.1 coordinate 142,809, forward strand.
TTTCTAACTAGGTATTGTGTGCGTCAAACAGAGATCGTATGCCAAAGTTATGACCCTGGGAAGTTGAAGTACCGATTTACCCAAAATGGGGCCCACAGTTTGGCACTTCATCCCCTAGGGTTAGGTTTTTGGATGTTTAGGGTTTTCCATTGTTTATCAACAATAAATAGGCCTTCTAGCCTCATTGTAAGACAGTTCAAAGGCATGTAGCAGCCACATCTCTTCTCAGAGATAAGCCATCATCACCTGAGCTAGTTTATTTCAATTTATGTTTGTAAGCATATTTCAGTGTTTTACATCAATGAAATGAAGTATTATTTCTGTTGCATCTCTGCATTTATGGTCATATCTATAATTTTTTGCATTCATGTTTAAATCCGGATCATTTATTTGCACTTGTTAGATTGTACTAGGGTACCTTGACCCTTGTCCTCATTATCGGTGAGTTATCTCGCGTTTGTTAACGGTATATATCAATGAAGGTTAATCAAATAATTTCTCATGTGGTCGACTTCATCTCATTTATTCCCATAGTGTAGAAATGTACCATCTATATTCGGTGAAGACCTTTGGTTGTGTCAACATCTTGGTTCGCTTGTCAGTGCTTTCATTTCTCTGTGAGTGCTACTAGCCACCCTTATATGATGCAGTTCACTTCAACAACATTATATATGTTGATACCCAAGTTTTATGAAATACCACTATTCCACCTGTATGATATGGTACTATTATGAGGATCAGTTATGTAGCATCAGTGATCAGACATTCTTTGAGCATCATTGATCAGTTCTTATATATGTGATATTGAGACATAGCTTTGTTGTGTTCCTTTGCAGCTATGATCAAACAATCCACTACGTATTATCTAGTCTTCTTTGTAAACTTATGTACACATGATGGATCTTATTTGTACTTGATCAACAAACATGCATTACTATCTATGAGCATGGGTATTCTTGCCTCAGACATAAGTCTTCTTTCTAATTCCTTCTACAAGTATTCAGCGAGCTAGAATCTGGTGATTTCCTCTAAGGTTCTCAAATGATCTATATTTGTACTTAATACATTTCAGCCATCATGTACCCCTTCTAACCTCATATATTAGGGGTCATATTGTATAGCATCATTCATCACTCCTGTAGTTATGATGCTCGTATATGGCCTTGGGAAGCCCTTTCCCATTCAAACTCGATCACTTATTAAAAAACAATTTTTTAAATTCCATACGTGGCTCTGCCCTTATAAAAGTGCATGTACACGCGGGTACCATAATACCAAACTTGAGTACATAATTTAAAATATGAAAAAATAGATTATTTCCTATTTCTCGAGTGGGGTTTACAGTTTTCATCGAAAGGCCACTTACAGGAGCTTGTGGCCTAACTGAATCAACTGATTTCTGGTGGTATTTGTACATTTCATGGGAAGGCCTAAATGATAGAAGGAGATAGGATATCGACATTATCGTCCCTATGCCCCAAGATCAAGTCTGATTTTACCTATGCCTCCTGCACTCCCAGTCATAGGAAACCCTTGTTCCCTTGCAATGATGTTCATATTCAATTATATGACATCCTTTGGCACATGTTGAGAGGTGATCTTTGAGGCTTGGGCTAAATGGATTGAGAGTAATGTTTCATTGGTATCGTGGTCCGATCAGGTTGTATTCTTCCACTCTTATTTGTTGATATCAATAAAGAAGCTTTGTCTTGTTCTTGAAATGTTATGATCTTATGTTTTTTATAATTCATGTATAATATATCATGATTTATATATTTATGCTTGATGATCTAACATGTTTATTATGCACATTCTTTGAACTACTTTCTATGTATATGCTTCTTTGAATTGTGTTGCAGGCCTGCTCATTTTGGAGGAAGCAGAGGGTTTGGACCCTACAAAATCAACATAGAATGTAGGACCTCCTGGTACTCTTCACAAGCCCAACTTTAGTATTTTTTCATATTTTTCCTACTTGAATGTATGATTCTTGTTAATTTCCTATCTTTGATCTGTTAAGGTTGTCAACCCTTACCTTAGGGAAATTTTTCCCACAAAAAAATGGTGAGGCCCATGAGTGGTGGTACTATGGGTTAGCGACCTTGGGTCATGCTAACATAACCTCGTACTATGAGTTTACAAAGAGGCTCATTGAATGCTTTCACAAGAATGACCCAGGGATTCATTTCAAAGAGTTGGAATAACTCAAGAATACTAACAGTCCAGAGGCATGTATCTCATATTTTCAAAGGCTAGCAGTGATGGTTACTGATTTATTCGATGTGTGGTTGGTGATGTTGTTTTTTGAGGGGTTATATGAGCCTCTATGTGGTTGGGTTAAGGTGCACAATCCTACACTCTATAGGATGTATTCAGTAGGGCTAGAGGTGTGCAGAATGATGTTCCTAGGAGTATATTTCCTCTCAAATCATCTTTCCCCCATAAGAAAAAAGAAGTTAAACCCCTTAAAAAAGATTGGATCAAGAATTAAAATATGGGTGAGGATACTGTAGTGTTGTTTTAATCAATCTTAATTGACTAAGACTGCAACATTAATTGTCAACCCAGAGTAGGTCTTGTTGTTTCAATGGAGTTCGCACTATCTGTGTCGATACACTCCAGCTAAGAATAAGAAAATGCATAAAACTGTAAAAGATGTCGTTGATCTAAATTGTTGAATCAAACCATGCGTGTAGACATAAAAACACTCTACATAATTAAATCACAACTTGCAGCTATCAAAGTAAAGGTGCTCCACTAATATCTACTCCAGCTGGTTACTACCATTATGTTGATTAAATCAGTGTAACATCATAATATAAATAGAAACAATAGTGAATGTAATCCACGATTTGTACAGCAACAACGATAAACCATAAATCAATTAACTAAACTAGAATGTACACTACCTATATCACTAGAATCCCTGCCAAAGAGGAGGGCCATTCCTCCTCAGCAGGGTGCGGGAATAACACAAAAGTGACTAATGAATCAACTGAAGAACAGTAACAACGTCACCATGCTAATTGATATTAAAAATAAACACAGAATTACAGAAGCATAGTACTCTTCTATATGTTGTATCCTTGTACATGAAAATTCGTGTCTTTTATAGTTATTACAACCCGAAATTAGAAACAGATCAGTTGTGAGAATCTCACAATTCTCATGCTAATCAAAAATAAAAGTAGCTACAACCTATTGCTAAATACAAATATACATCAGTTATGATTGCAACTACTTGAGTCTTGTTGCTTCAAAAAAAATGAACAATTCCTACTACCGACAACTATTATGTGGAATAATACCCACATTTGCCAGCTTCGGCGCAACAGCATCGAGTGAATGGAAGTTCGGGATGACGCGGCATCACTGGCGATAGCACTATTGGTGTGGCGGTGGATTCTTGTATCAGCGCGTGGTGTAACAAAATATAATGTGTAACAGCATCCAATGTGTAACAACAACATGTAATAGCATCCAAGGTAGCAAACCATTATATCGTTTATGGAGTTAATCCGTGATGCTTGTCTACTTCATAACTTTGTTCTCGCAGGCCATCACTTGAAAAGAAGAGGTTCCCAAAATACTTCTTCAATACTCTCCCAGTTAGTCACAAAAAGGAATAAAGCCTCATATTATTCTTGTAAAATACAACAAAGTAACATCACAGTAGAATAGTTTAAAAAGGTAAGAAATCGGGGAATTTGATCATGTAAAGTCATAGGCCTAGAGGACAGAAAGTTCAAAACTACGAAAGAATGTGCAGAAAATAGGTTAAAAACCACAACCAACATCTCCCCCCAACTGAAGTAACTACATGTCCCCATGCAGAATCTCAGTTCCTTCTATTGTACCCTCGATGCAAATCTGTGAAATTGTAGGCACCAACAGTATCATCGCCCGAAGCTCTGAATCCTTGAATGGCCATCACCTGACGTGGCCAAGATTCCTCTTCGTAGTCACATAAATGGTAATTGGGATGATACTCATCCAATGGAAACCATATCAAAGGAAATTTGAACCTGAGGCCAATCCAAAATGCCCCTAGTGTCTGCACAATCCGAGCATATTCCAGAACTCGTGTAACAACAGCCATGAAGTTCCTGTATTCAAAGGGGTCCCCTTTCTGTAACTCCGCACTACAGGCCTTAGTTCGCTTGAGAGCTAGCACTCGGATTTTCATATTTGTAGACAGGTTGAGACAAATCCTAATGATTCTCTTTCTGTAGTTGGACGATTGTTCTCTGATTTTTGGAGTGCTCAGGAATAGTTTAAACTCTCGCTGGAGTTCGTAAGCCATTCCTGGTTCTTTCCTCGCTGGTTTCTGTTGTTTTCTTGGCCAGGTGCCACTCAATCTGATTCCTCATGAATGAAAGGAAGGCCCACAACTAGAAGTCCCCCATGTAGGAGAGGACACTCGCCACCATCTTCGTGCTAACATATTCACACATGATATTGTGCAAGAACAGATCGCACAACAAGCTCTGGTCATCAAAGTCACAGGAGCGAAAAATTTCCAAAAAAATACGGGTTGAATAACCCAAATATGGCCTATTCTCAAAAATTGTCTTTAATTGAAATAAGTAATAACGTTCCCAAAGGAACATTGGGTATGACGGGGGTGACCGCTTGCATGCTAGCAGGTTTAGAGCAAGGTCACAAATTTTGATCTTGTCATTCATCAGGTCTGAGACCTCTCGATGCAGCTGATAAAGTGGTTCATCCTTCTTCTTTATAACTTCCTTGTGCCTTCGTGCCTCCTCTTCTCTTTCCCATTCTTCTTTTAGCCATTTTTCTCTCAGGGAATCCATCATTGTTTTATGCATTTTGAGTGAAATCACTCCCTCCTATAGAGAGAGTGCCAGTTTCTTCTACTTTTGCAGCTCTGGCAATAACAACAATCTCTCAAAACACCACCCTTCATCAGGACCTAGTATTCTTCCGCATGCACTATCAATTGAGGGTGTAGCAGCACCCTGAGGGCGAAATTATTCCACCTTGACTGTTGGTTCTTGTGTAACAGCAACTTCATTAGTGGATTTTGTCACAGTTTCTTTATCTTCTTGGCCAGCTTCCATTTTCACTGTTGGTTCTTGTGTAGCAGCAATATTATCAACAGACTTCTGTAAATCATTTTTCTTCGTATTGGCTTTTGTATTCAGTGTTGGTTCTTGTGTAGCAACAATGTTGACCATAGGCTCATTGATATTATCTTTCTCTTCCTCCTCTTAGCTTACTTCCTCCTCCACTATTGGTTCTGATGAAATAGCAGTGTTAGTCAAGGGCTCATGTGTATCCATTACCCAATCACTTCCTGTGGATTGTGTCATCTCGGTTGTTGGTTCTTGTGTAACAAGAACATCCTCGACAGATTCTTGTGTAACATCTTCGCATATTTCAGTTTGATTCTCCCTCTAGGTGGTGTCTACTGCACAGACTTTGAATCCTGCTGCCATTAACTTCTTAGCACAAGCTATGCATAAAGTGTCTGAGATTTCTCCCCTTCTGGCCCTATCCACAGCCTCTGCCAAAGTATCTAGCCCTGGGGCTCTTAGCTCTTCCTTTCCTTCTGCTATTTGTTCCCTCAATTATCTATTTTCTTTCTCTAGAATTTCAATTTTTGACAATAAGGATTGTGTTTCGCTCTTACCAGGTGAAGAAGGTTCTTCTGGCTAAGCTTGCTCCTCATCTTTTTTCTCTGTTGCTTCTTTGTTCTTTCTTGACATGGATGGGCACTCTGGGTGCCCGCTAACCCTTATCCTCTGCTTCGGCCTCCTGTCGCCAATTGGTTCATCAACTGGCCTCTTGCTGACCCTTACTATCGAGGGCTAGAGTGTTGGAAATACTGAGAGGGGGGGTGAATCAGTATTTCTTTTTTTCGACTATTGTTTTACCAGTTAAAACAGATATATATTCAGAACACAAGATGAACAACAATAATAAATGATTTTATTAATATAATATTTGCAGTAAAATAGATACAATATATAAGTGGTTGCAATCAGTTGCCAAGCTCCAACTCGGACTTTGGTGAGGCTCCAACCTCCAAAGCACCAACTCTATTTCACCAAGACACCAATCTTGGACTTAGGAGCACCAAATCCCAAGGACTTCAATCCTTACATTTCCTGAGACACCAGTCCCAAAGACTTCCATCCTTCCTACTTCTGAGGCATCAACCCCAAGGATTCCAATCCTACTTACTTCTGAGGCACCAACCCCAAGGATTCCTATCCTTCTTGCTTCTGAGGCACTAGCCCCAAGGACTCCAATCCTTCATGTTTCTGAGGCACCAGCCCCAAGGACTCCAATCCTACTTACTTCTGAGGCACCAGCCTCAAGGGTTTTGACCCAATCTTGTCAAGGTTCATTTGATAGTAATGTTCTACTCTCAGAACTCTTCTTTGCTAAGTTCTGTCTATTTATAGCTTCATTATAGTCTCCAAGTTACAGCATCAATGACAACTAGTCTTCTTATGGAGTAGTCTTCACAACTCTGCACACTGCCCACACATAGTCTCCAATAACCTTCATGATCCCTAATAATGTCTTCACACAGCTTTAGTCAGTCTATTGTTAGTTGCACTAAGCTCTGCATAAAGAAAAACTTCCTATTCAAGGCTATGTTCTCTGCTGGCTACTTCACCCCTTCGATAGTCTAATGTCATGTTGGCCCTTCGGCCCTCTTCTCGTTGTGCTGGATCCTCTCACTACCTCTGTCTCCTCTAGCTTATTGCCACAACATTCAGCAACCTTCAACAGCATTAACTGAATTCAACAGTGTTCAACCACCTTACTGTTCTCTGTTTTTCCTGTTTTTATTCATACCTGATCCTCTGATTATCGGTTTCCTCTTTCTCACTGGCTCTTTGGCTTCCTCCTCGCCTGCTTTAGCTTCCTCACCACTGGCTTGTCTGTCGTTGTAGCTTCCTCTGTCTCATCGTGCTCACAAGACGCGTTAATTCATAAGAGAGTGCCAAATAATCCACAGAAAACACATCTTCTTGGTTAAAATTGTAACAATGCTCCTTTTGACACTGTTAGCAGGCATACACAGAGCTTTATGGTGTAACGGACATGACACGTCCTATCACAATTGCAACCAGCGTAGTTCAGCCTCCTGAACTATCGGGACCGTTCCTTAATGCCTTTTCGCCACAAAAGCCCTGCGCAATACATTTTTGAGCTACACAGGAAATATATGAAAAACAGGCGAAAAACGCTGAAGGCGAACTTCAAATTTATTTTACCTTCATCTATTCCTGTATCGGGTCCGTTGCTTCAATCACAATCAGCGATTCATGACTTCCAAAGGTCCTTTATATGTCGGGCCCATGACACCGTCCGCCAGCGGCCGATCCACCGCTCTGATGGACCGAATGCGATATGGTATTAAACCATAGTTAATATGCCCGTCGGGTCCACAGCCTTATCGCAATCGGCACTTTCATGTGGCAAGGCTTTACGACTTGTGATATAGTGACAGGTGCGATATAATAGGACCATCAGGTCCGCAATTGTATATCACAATCGGTGGTTTTAATGTGGCAAGGCCTTAACCACTTGTGATACATAATCGCGACGCAGCGGACGTGATATTAAGTTGCAACGTATTGCAATGGTCCCATGGGTTCATGCATTTATTATCGCAATCGGAGGGTTTCGAGGGTGACAACCCTTTTGAACTTTGCGATATATATTTCTCCACTGTTTTATATATATATATATATATATATATAATATATATATAATATATATATATATATATATATATTTATATATATATATTGCTCTGCTTATGCACCTTACTCTTGGCATATGTGATAGCTCTACTCCTTTGATAGAGTATTCGCCATAGTATATTTGCTGGGATTCCACGCTGATAGTGTATTTTCCTTATAACTCAATGTTTTGCCTCTGATAGTGTAAACGCCATATGCTTGAGTCTTCCTTCCTCTGATAGTGTATATGCCATATATGCATAGTTTTTGGCCACCAATAGTGTAAATACCATATAACTAAGGTATGCACCTCTGATAGTGTATTCTGTGGTATACTTGTATGAATTCTGCCTTTTCCGCTCTGATAGTTTATATGCATCCTTGCTCCTCCAATGGCTCCCGATAAATTAATTACACGCATATGACCCTATCTGCTCCTGTTAGCTCTGTCTGCTTCCTCCATATCGTCGATGGCTTTTTTTTCATTGTTTGCTCCATTTTCTCCTCTTCTTTGGCATATATGTATGGTTTGTAAGTATGGCTCCAATAGCTCTGTTTTGGTATATATTACATGTAGAACTCCTGTAGGTGCTTCTTTGGCATGTATTACAAGCAGCAATCCTCCGATATGGCTCCTCTTGCTCTGATATGCCTCCTCACTTTGATATTGTTTTGGCATATAATATTATATTATATATATAATATATATATGGTTGCTCCTGTAGGTCCTCTTGCTCCAATGTGGCTCCTCTGGCTTGGCAGTGTCTTTCAAAGACATCCTTGCATATATGAACGCTTCTCTTGCTCTGATATCCTCAAATATGCTTTGATACGCCTCCTTTGGTAGCTCCTCTTGCTTATGGCTTGGCTATCTTGATGGCCTTGCTCCTGTCTCTTCATGGATCGCTGGCTTCCCCTTGGCTTCATCTCATCCTCTAGTATCTAGAACACTGCCGTATTGACATCAATGATAACCTAGTTCAACAAGAAGTTGCTCCTTTGTCACCTCTAGAGCTTCCTCAGACATCTCAGTTTGCCTTCTGTGGGTGGTCCTGGGCCTTTTCCACGTGAATTCTTCCCAATTCTTTCCTTGTCGGCTCAAAGCATCCAGCATAATGAGTTTGATAAGGCCATGGTTGGTAACACACGTTTCTAGGTGTGCAGTTGTTTTCACAGCTGTAGCCATGTGCCTACTGTTGCCCAACAAGAAATAAGGAAGGTTGAGCAATTGTTGATGCCGAAGGTGGTTCAGCAAAGGAAAACGATAATTAAACACAATCATTCCCTTCCCTCGCAAGTAATGTACTTGATGAGGTAAAGGGCAACATACGCCCATGGTTGGGGGAGTGAAAATCTATCAATTCCCCTTCCTTTCTTTACCAATGACTCTTCTTCTTGGAGGAAATCCCCTTTCAATAAGGGGTCATTGACCTTCCCGTTGAACCATCTCTTCCCTTCTGCTGGAAATCCTGTTACTCTGGCAATCACCTCTTCCGTGACTTCTAGCTTCAACCCTCTGACTTCTGTCTGGTTTCTCTATAGATTCTTTGCAAATTCCATGGCAACACCACTGTCTGATCCTTCCAATCTTCGGAAGAATTCGAACCAGCCTGAATCCTTGAAAATCTGGCATGCTTCTGGGCAATATTCCAAGGCTTTTGTGGACCCTGGCTTGTGTTGTATTGTTGCTCCTCCCATTACTTATGCAATTCAGTGTTGTTCCACCTGCTTAGCCTTCCCTTTAAGTTCTCCGGGGTAGTTGACACACAATCTAGTTTTTTCAGCCTACACTGCTATCTTCCTCTTCTCCGAGCACTCTAAATGGGGATTCAGTGCTTCCAACAGGGGTAAATGGTAGGGTGGCAGGGTGGCACAAGTGATGATTTTGAATTGGGATTTGGCACACATGGCTCATACTGCACAATGAATTTTTCCTTAATGGTGAGTCATGGGGAGGTCTCGTCAATGGTACACTTACCCTTTTTGGTATGATCAACATTAAGTAACAATAACTACTAGGTCATCATGCCTTAATTGCGGGATTTTTCAAATAATCACAAATCATGTGACGGTCATGTCGCAATATGATTTGTTCCCCCCTCCGGCTTAAATATGACAGCCGTCCTCGGCCATCAAAAGTCATGTTAAGTTGCCATAATTATAAAATAAAATGAATTCAATATTACCTTTTTGATGAGATACCTAGGTGACGTGGGGCGAAGTAATGGGCGGCACGATGCGTGAACCAAGTTTCGGCAGCAAGACATGTGAACTTAATTCTGATGACAAGGATCATAGTGATGTTCTACTACTTATTACAATAAAATATCTCATTTATTCCTGAAAATCCGTCAATTGTTACAAGTGTAACAACCAAGATAACTGATGTATATTATTTTAATTTCTACAAAAATATAAAGAATAAAAGATCATGTAACAACACTTATTGTAAGATATGCTTTGAAATAAAAAATGTTGTTACAGAGTGTGTAATAGCTGCCACCAGGTAGTTTTCAACTACTACAAAAGTGTCTGTCTGTGCTTGGGAATGGTTTTCACAGGCAGATTATTATTGTTGTTGTTGTTGTTGTTGTTGTTGTTGTTGTTGTTGTTGTTGTTGTTGTTGTTGTTGTTTTTGTTGTTGTTTTTGTTGTTGTTGTTATTATATTTTATTTTATTTTTAGTTTAAAGGTGTAACAACCGTCAACCGAAGTTTATTTTCAGTTGTTACACTTATTGGAAAAATTAAAAAATTTGCAGCACAGGGGGGATTTCCCCTGTTCCCATAATCTGTAGATCTGAATTTGTGACAACGTTGGCAAATGAATCCCTTGAGGTAGGTTTGTGATATAGCTGAAGACCGTGCCCATTCGCAAGTAATGGTGCCCTCGCACTATCAATGTTCACCAAATTTATAGTCTCATTGTCAAAGACTGCATCTACTTCATAAGGACCTAGCCATTTGCTGTAGAGCTTACCCTTGAAGTCTTTAAACCTTGAGTCATATAAGAGAGCCGAATCTCCTTTCTGGAACTTATTTTTCTTTATAAATTTGTCATGCCACTTAGCTCTTTGTTGTTGGATAATCGTTGTTTGTTGGATAGCAGTCAACCGTTTCTCGTCCAATTCATTGAGTTGGTTCAATCTATGCCTTTGTGTTGTAGCCAAATCCAAATTGACCTGCAATGTTATCCTTAGTGTCTTGATTTCAAATTCAATGGGGAATAAGTGGTTATTTCCATACACAAGTTCATATGGTGAGAATCCAGTGGTATTCTTCCATGTAGTCATGTATGCCCATAACACTTCTGGAAGTTTCTCGGCCCAATTTCTTCGATGACTGGCCACAGTCTTAGTAAGGATCCCCTCAATGACTTTGTTAGTGCTTTCTACTTGGCCACTTTCTTGTGGATGATAAGGTGTTGTGATTCTGTGATGGATTTTATATTTCTCGACCAACTCCTGGATTTTATGAGATGTGACCTAGGGCCCTCTGTCTGTGACTATCTCTCTGGGTATGCCCAACCGAATAAAGATGTCTTCAAACAGAAATTCTGAGATAGCCTGCTCTATGGCTCTAGTTAGTGCCTTCGCCTCAACCCATTTTGTGACATAGTCAGTGCAGACCAAGATGAAGGATTAATTGGTCCCACAAAATCTAGAGCTCACTTCTCAAAAGGTTCTCGAATGATTTGGGGTTGTAATGGCATCTCATCTAATTGCAGTGGTTGGCCCATCCTTTGACAACGATCACATCCCTTCACAAACTTCTTGACATCTTGAAATATTGTTGGCCAGTAACACCTTGTTGAAAGGACTTTGTATCCTATTTGTTTGTCTGTGAAGTGTCCTCCACAGGGTTCCTCATGACAGGCTTTAAGGATATCAAAGACCTCATCTTCTCTAACACAGCGTCTGATCTGGAAATCTGGTCCAGTGTGGTAGAGGTTCCCATCTATCCAGGTATATGTAGCACTTTGTTGTATGATTTTTATTTTCTCCTTGGAGGACAAATACTGTGGAAACTTCCCTATAGCAAGATAATTGGCTATATCTGCATACCAAGGTGAGTAAGTAGAAATAACAAAAAGATATTCATCAGGGAAATAATCTCTAGTGGGAGTGCAACTGTCATCAATAGTTAGCCTAGAAAGAAAGTCAGCTACTACATTGTCTTTTCCAGGCTTATCTACAATAGTGATATCAAATCCTTGTAACAGCAATAACCAGCGTGTAATCCTACCATTTTTAATTGGCTTATTCATTAAAAAACAAATGGCAGAATGGTTAGTGTGTACAAATACTTGATACCCGCTGATGTAATGTCGGAATTTATTGATTGCATGCACAACTAAAAATAAATCCTTCTCGGTCACTATGTAGTTGAGCTCAATCGGGGTTAGGATTTTTATTATGTAGTAAATAGCATAAGGTTTCTTATCCTGTAGTTGGCTCAAAACAACACCTACAACAATATCTGATGCATCCGTAGCTATGTGAAATGGCAGTTCCTAATTAGGTCCTCACAAGACTGGAGTTGCTGATACATAGCATTTCAGCTTTAAGAAGGCCTACTCACACTTCCCTGTCTACAAGAAATCAACATCCTTCATGAGCAAGGAAAATAATGGCAAGACAATTATTGAAAAAGCTTCTATAAATCTTTTTTAATGCCCTGCATTCCCCAAGAAACTACGTACCTTTTTTTGCATTTTGGGGGTTGGAATTTTTAGAATTACCTCTATTTTTGCAGGGTCTACCTTGATTCCGTCAGCAGAAATGTATTGTCCAAGCATGATCCCTTCAGTCATCATCATGTGACATTTCTCAATGCTCAAAGCAACATTAGTCTATACACACCGTTCCAGCACTTTTTCCAGATTGACTAATGTTGTTTAGAAAGCATCTCCATAAGGTGTGAAATCATCCATGAAGATTTCCAAGAAGTCGTTCAACAAGTCAAAGAAAATTCCCAGTATTTCCCTTTGAAGCGTCGTTGGCGCATTACAGAGCCCAAAAGGAAGTACTTTGTATACGTAGGTTCCCCAAGGACAAGTAAAGGTTGTTTTATCCTGGTCTTCCAGGGCAATCTATATTTGATTGTAGCAACTAAATCCATCCAAAAATGAAAAGAATTTCTTTTCGGAGAGAGTATCGAGGACCGGATCTATAAATGGTAAGGGAAAATTGTCCTTCTGAGTGGCCTTATTGAGTTCTCTATAATCAACACGGACTCTCCATTGCCATTCTTTTTAGGAACGATGACAAGCGATGGCGCCCACTGACTATCAGATATTGGATAAATAAAATTAGCACACATGAGTTTTTGTAGTTCTTCTTTCACCACCTCCTTTAGTGCAGGGTTCATGTGGCATTGTGGCTGTCTGACTAGTTTAGAGCCATCCTTCAAATAAATACGGTGAGTGCATAAGTTAGGGTGGATCCCTTTCATATCCGTATAGTCCCAATTTAAATGCCTTTTTATACTTCTGTAATAGTTGTAACAGCCGTTTTTTTTGTTCAGCAATCAGGTTGGGATTAACATTCAAAAACTTTCCAAATTCAGTCTCAATTGGATGGATAACAATATTCAGAGTGGTTCTCATTTGTTCAAAATCTATATCTTCCACCTCTTCTTCCTCACTTGCATTTTTAACAGAAGCAACAGAAAGTGACTTACTAATAAAACCGTTAATGACATCATCTTTTATCTCATTTTTAAAATATTGGGCTTTCCCCAAAGTAAGGAGTGGCATAGAAAGATCTAACTCAGGCTCAAACTCATCCCACCAAGGGTTGTACACATCCATATTTGGTTTTGGGCGATAAAGATTAAGGTTTTGTGTTTCCTAGCCATCCCAAATCACTATAGATCTTGTCCTACATCATATAAATGCATCTACAGTGGCCAGCCAAGGTGTCCCTAGGATCAAAGGATGCCCCCCTCCAAATTGGATTTGGCCTATAAGATAAGAAAATCAGTCGGATATCTCCAGGAAGATATTGTAATCACTATATCCTCTAGCATCCCCTCAAGTTTAACATGGGACCTGTCTGCTAATTCAAGCACAGTAGGAGTATGTCTGAGTCCCTGTAGCCCGAGAGAGATAAACAGGTTCTTTTTCATTACATTAATGGCAGCCCCAAGATCGATCAATGTGTTGGCTATGGGCTGATCATTAATGTAGAAAGTGACCGTGGGATTTCCTGGATCATTGTACTTAGTTAGAAGAGGTTGAGCAGACATTAATTCGGATAATTTCCCCATCACATGTATGGTGTCAGGGTCTTTAGGCTTCCTCCTAGGTTTCTTGATGAACAAATATCTCACTAAATTAGCATAGATGGGTACTTCTTTAAGGGATTGCAACAGAGGAATTCGTACATGCAAATTTTGTAACTCCCTAAAAAAATCAAATCCAAGCTGTGTAGTCATCCTAGGTTCGGCCAATCTCTAAGGATATAGGGGATCCTGGGTTACAACAGTCAAATAAGTTGTTACAAGTGTATAAGCCTTCCCCGAATTGGTTGTTACAGCGGTAACAGTTCTTCGCAGGTTGGCTACTACAAATGTAACAAATTCCTCTATATCAGTTGTTGTAGGTGCAATAACTGCCTCAGAGCCTCCGGCATCTCCTCTGGATGGTTCACAGTCCTCCCCCGTAATGATAGGGGATTGACTTGGGTTATCTACCGTGCCCGATCGCAACTATATTTCATTAAGTCCCACGGGGGTAATAAGGTAGGTCTAGAAGGTAGTCAGAGCCTCTATACCCTGAGCTACTTTATTGTTTGGGTTTGGGTTAGGTTGCATAGGTAGTTGGGTTTCACAAGTGGTGGAGGAGCAGGAGCTTAGAAAGGAGGTAACTGCAGCTGTTATTGCATGGGTGGTCTAGGCAAAGCTGAATTCTAGGCATTTCCTCTTCAGTTCTAGTTCCAAGGGTATGGTTGGAATTGAGGATTTTGAACAAGAGGAGATGGATACCAGTAGTTCCAAGGTGAAGGGAACTATGTTGAGGGAGGGCAAGAATATTTCCATGGATATCGTTGGTTATTATATGCATTCTTCCACGAATTGAAAGAGGAAAAGTCTTGAGACATACCTGGAGGTCATGGTTTCCATGGCCTCCTTGGTGCAATGAAGTAAGAGGACTACACCTCTTCACTTGATTCTCTAAGTATTGCCTTTAGTCTAGGAAGCTCCAAACATTTCTCTATTGAATGCTCCATCTCACAGATATTACACAGCCTAATGTTGTTCAATTCGCATTCCCTAAAAGGATGTTTCTTTTGAAAAGTCAGATAGAACACAACCAGGGGTGTGTCAGCTTCTGCTTGTGTATTCTTGATATGTGCTATCGTTATCTGGGCCAAGAGAGTACTGAGGATACTGGTCTTGAATTTTTCGAACAAATTCCCAATCTCCTCTCTGGTTACTCCTCCGCCTACAAATTTTTGTATACGAACAGATCCATCCTGAATTGTACTCCTTCCTTTGGATGACCCTCGAGAGCATCTTAGGCAAAGCTTTACAATTTCAGCGAATGGCTCTTGCGATATATCCCCTTTTCCCAATAGTTTTAGGGTGTCAAGGCAGTGATCCCTCATTCCTCTGATGAATATTGTCTTCAAGATTTCCTAGTCTAAATCGTTGTGTTTAGACCTCTGCAGATTATTGTGGAACCGTTGCATATAATCTTCCAGGCTTTCATCCTCCTTCTATGGCATTCTAAATATTTATTTCCTTAAGTCCTTGGTCGTACAATAGTCTTGATACTTTGATAAGAACATCTCCTTCATATCATTCCATGTTGAAATAGAAGCGGAGCCCAATCCCATGAACCATCTCAAGGCTGCCCCTTTTAACGTAGTAGGGAATAGATTTAATTTATGAGCATCTGATGTATAATCATAAATTCTACATAAGACATCAAACTCAAATAGAAATGTTTATGGATCTTCCACAGCCATCCCCTAAAAGGATCGTAAGGATGATAGAGGAATATTTTTCATAGGAGCTTCACCTCTGATATTCCTGATTGGGAACACAAAGGTGGTGATAGTGGCATATTGTTTAGCAGTGTTATCATTGTTCCCCCCCCCCAATGACTAATTCTTCTAACCCTTGTTGTAACAAACATCCTTCAAATTGTTTTTGTGATGGCCTTGTAGATGTGATTAGTGCCTCATATACCCCTAGGGCTAGTTGTTTCATCGCACTACCTGTATCTGGATATTGATAAACCAATAGGTGCTTTTCCATCTCAGGTGTCTGATGTTCCCCCTCAATTCCCCCTTGCCCCTCAATCCTCAAATTCTGGCTACTAACTTCCCCTTCTTGCTCATGAATTGAATCCTTGGTCTTGGGGATATGAGTTCTAGCTTTAGAATGATACAGTCCCAAGATGGAGGAATTAGAGGTTTCTTCTTTCTCTATCGGAGTAACAGCTTTCTGCAGCCCTATTTTCCTTGCATTCCTTTGAGAGTTGGATTGCTATTTTTCCACCTTGGAGATTAATTCCTGGATAA
The DNA here is from genome assembly GCA_000404065.3 of Pinus taeda. Lineage (NCBI taxonomy): Eukaryota > Viridiplantae > Streptophyta > Pinopsida > Pinales > Pinaceae > Pinus > Pinus taeda. Next base: position 159,062 of record APFE031297860.1, read on the forward strand.
ATGTCTTCCTTCCCAAATCTTCACCCTTCCTTTCCTTTTTACGACCTGTCATTCCTGTGACTTACTAGAGTGGGGGTGATCTTAGTATCTCTGTAATTCCTACAAGTGCACACATGGACCCTATGTGTATTAAATCACACCCTAAGTGTCTCAGTCTTCAACAGTGGTGAGCCCGCCCAGGTATGTTAGAGCGATGCGCAGGTTCTTACCTCTCATCTTACCGCCCAGCGACTGAAGAGTTGAAGACACGCTAAAAAAACATCAAAATGTCCTAAGTGTCCTAATAATCACAATGGTGAGCCCTCTCAAGTATGTTAGAGTAATGCGCAGGTTCTTACATCTCGTCTTACCACCTAGCAACTATGGACTAGGAACACTCTATATAAAACAAACAACTTCGCTGACTGTATCATCAACTGCCATCCCTAGCAACAGTGCCAAAATGTAGTGTTGTTTTAATCAATCTTAATTGACTGAGACTGCAACATTAATTGTCAACCCATAGTAGGTCTTGTTGTTTCAATGGATTTCGCACTGTCTGTGCCGATACACTCCAGCCAAGAATAAGAAAATGAAGAAAACTGTAAAATATGTCGTTGATCTAAATTGCTAAATCAAAACCATGCGTGTAGACATAAAAACACTCTACATAATTAAATCACAACTCGCAGCTATCAAAGTAAATGCATGCCACACAGGAACTAATATCTACTCCAACTGGTTACTACCATTTTTTTTATTAACTCAGTGTAACATCATAATATAAATAGAAACAGCAATGAATTTAATGCACAATTTGTACAGCAACAACAAGAAACCATAAATCAATTAAATAAACTAAAATGTACACTACCTATATCACTGCAATCCCTGCCAAAGAGGAGGGACCTTCCTCCTCAGCAGGGCACAGGAATAACACAAAAGTGATTAACAAATCAACTAAAGAACAGTAACAACATCATCGTGCTAATTGATATTAAAAATAAACTAAGAATTACAGAAGCAGAGTAACAGTACTCTTCTATATGTCATATCCTTGTACATGAAAAATCGAGTCTTTTATAGTTATTACAACCTGAAATTAGAAATAGATCAGTCATGAGAATCTCATGATTCTCATGTTGATCAAAACTAAAAGTAGTTACAACCTATTGCTAAACAAAAATATACAATAGTTATGATTGCAACTGCTTGAGTCTTCTTGCTTCAAAAAAATAAACAATTCCTACTATAGACAGTTGTTATGTGGAATAGTACCCACATTATCCAGCTTCAACGCAACAACATCGAGTGAATGGCGGTTCGGGATGATGTGGCATCACTGGCGACAGCACTTTTGGTGTGACAGCGGATTCTTGTATCAGCGCGTGGTGTAATAGCATCCAATGTGTAACAGCAACCTGTAACAGCATCCAATGTGTAACAGCAACATGTAACAGCATTCAAGGTGTAACAGTGAACCGTTATACCCTTTTTTGTAGTTAATCCACACTGCATGTCTGCTTCATAGCTTTTTTCTCGTGATCCATCACCTAAAAAGAAGGGCTTCCCAAAATACTTCTTCAATACTATCCCAGTTAGCCACAAAAGGGAATAAAGCCTCATATTATTTGGTAAAATACAACAAAGTAACATGACAGTAGAATAGGTTAAAAAGGTAAGAAAACAGGGAATTTGATCATGTAAATCGTAGGCCTAGAGGAAAGAAAGGTCAAAATTGGGGAAAGAATGTGTAGAAAATAGGTAAAAAACCACACCCACTAAATACCTAGAAAGGATTGATCTGAAATGGAGCATATTAGTAATGTTGTGCTAATTCCCCGTTCATAATATAAAAATGTGCTTGAGGTTTGTACTCCAAAATAGCAACTAAGAACATGAATTTTATGTGTGTTTACTTAAGTTAGTCTTCATGAAGAAAACTTAAAACATGAAACCAAAACACTGAATGGAAACATGCATCAAACAATAATAATCCAGCCATTGTTAAAGGAGTTCACCTCTCTTGGGCTACATCTCCTTGAATCAGCTCTAAGGGCATGACCCCTTCTCATTATGCTCAAAATTCTTCAGTAATAAGAGTACATAAGCATGTTGACAAAAAGAGTGGCTAGTTTTCCCTTCAAGGAAACATTCTTCTACAAATAACTCTCACTCTAAACACATGACAACCTACAGTTAGTCATGAAACAATCAGCAAGTTAAGGGCTCTCAAATCAAGACCCCATACTCCAACTTCCAAGAGCATAAATAGTATTACAATCCACTTGAAGTAATTAAACAAGTCTCTTATTCCATACACATATAGAGCAAAGAAGAAATAAAACTACATCACTGCTATTATGGCTGCTGCAGAAAGCACATGGAGGTTGGAAGACCCCTGCAAGGTCATATCCATCTTCATACTCCTCCATAAACTGAATCAACACTCTAGTTGACCATGGCACCCATGGGCTTCACCTAGCGAAACGCCTATCCATAAGTGCTCCTTTGATCCTGAAACCTATTCCAATTAGTTCATAATCTGCAAAAATGGCTATCTAGCCTCTTTTTGCATCCCATTTCATCGAAAATTCCCTTAGTTATGACTTATGTCAGTCTTTCCACAATTTTCTCCTCCAAATCTGGCTTACTCCCAATTAAATTCATTATCCGCAATTAAATTGGCAATTCTGCTGAAATCGGCAGTCCTCCCATATTTTATGCCTATCTCATGGTTAAGGGCCGAGTGGTTAGTTCGGCAGTTAAGGCAATGGTTTTGCATCTCTGTTGCATTTCGCAATTGGCGGAAAACCCCAAGCGCAAACAACAAGCACTCTGCAATACATGGATCTGTTGAGATTATGAAATACAACATATAACATATCGCATCCAACAGTCTTATCGCATTGGCACTTTCCCTTGGTAGTAATCAAAGTCCATACATTGCAATAGCAGCAGACCCGTTGGGGTTATAAACTGGAATCTAAAGTCACATCGCATCTGGGACTTATTGCTCATCACAATCGGCAAAGAACTTGGAACCTTATATATGCGAGAGTATTTTTCCCTGCGATTACGTTTATTGCATTGCAATGTCGGTACCTATGGGCCAATTTCTATTTGTGGGTTTTGCTTGCAATTTTCATATGTGATCCATCGCATCGCAACCCTTCCCTGCTTGGGGCGCGATTCTTTAACACGACCCACTTGCGATTGCAATATATTGAATCGCAACCCTGATTGCTCCAAGGGCTGATTTATTAAGCCACGACCTTGTTCTTTTCTTTTTCCCCAATATGAGATATGCGGGACCCAATGGCAACCTGCCACTTGGCGCTTCCCCAGCAGTCGGGACCTTTGCCATGTCATCCAATCCTGCCACCTGGACAAGTCAAATTTGAACTTTGACTTGCTCTAATTCCTGCATACGAGCTCAGATTTCAATGTTGTTCGCACCATTGGATTCAAAATAATGAGCTCTTCGATCCAAACCTAATCTTATCAAGATTCTGACACTGATTTTTTTGGCAAATTTTAAGCTCTTGATCAAGGACTGAGGAAGAAAAATCTATGTTTCAACTATCAAGAGCCTTAGGCACTAGGGCACAGATGTGAAAGGAAGGGAAAGGCGAAAAGGGTCCATTATATTGAGGTCTAATCAGATAGTAATACTGATGAGGAGGATGAGGATCAGAACAGGGACAGATACCAAAGCAAGGACATCAGGCAACAGGTGAGGATACATCATAGGTTGGAAGTAAAGGCCCTATTATTACATCCATGTCAAGAATTTAGAGATGCCACAGCTTCAGATTCAAGGGGGTTCTTGGGACACAAGGTGACATCGTTTATTAATAGTGGGCCTTGCCACAACTTTAAAGATACAGCTATGGTGGATCGGAGGGAGATTCTAACAAACGAATTTGATGGCTTCACAGTATTCATATTAGGTAGTCACTAGATGGATCCCCAAACTCAAGATAGCCATGGGGAGTTACACATTAACAAATGACATATTTGTGGTGGATGTACCAGATACCAAAGTTGTCCTTGAAGTTTAGTGGTTTTATTCCATTAGGAGGTGCCCTACAAATCAAAGGAGAATGGAGATGGAGTTCAAATACCATGATGGAAAAAATATAGTTTTGAAATCCATGCATCAGTATCTCCCCAATATAGTGTCATCTCACGATATGGAGGCAGTGTTGCTCCATGGAGACATAGAATGGAAAGTTGAGTGTTATATTTCTGACAGAAAGCTACCAGATCAGCTTTGACAATATCCATAGGATATTCAAGTATTTCTCCAAAAACATCATAAGGTATTTGGATATATTTCTCCAGGTAGACTACCAGATAGAGAATTTGAGCATGTCATAGAGTTAGAGGAGGGGATTTAAGTAGTCTTAACCATCCCTTACCGCCACACCAAGGTTTCCAAGTATGAGATAGAAAAGGATATCAAGGAGTTGTTAAGGTTGGGTCACATTCATCCTAGTTCTATTATTTTTTCTTCTTCGATGGTGTTGGCCAAGAAGAAAGATGGAACCTTGAGAATGTGTATCGATTACCAGGAACTTAATAAGAAAACAATAAAAAAGATGGTATCTAATTCCGAAAATTAATGAGTTTTTGGATGAATTGAAGGGAGCCAAATACTTATTGAAGATAAATCTTCGCTCTCGCTACCATCAGATCAAAGTTTGGGAACAAGATATCACAAAGACTATTTTCTGATGTCATTATGGGCACTATGAGTTTTTGGTTATGTCATTTTGGCTAACCAATGCCCCTGCTACATTTCAATATTTCATGAACCATGTGTTCAATAAACAATTGTGGAAATCATCAAGTGGCCTACCCCAAAGAATGTGCCAAAATTAAAAGCTTCCTAGTTCTCTGCACCTATTACAGGAAGTTTGTAAAGGAGTACTCACAACTAAAAGCACCTCTTACAGACCTCACTAAGAAGGGAGATTTTTTTTGGATAGAGGACGCATAGGAAACCTTTGAGAGGATGAAACATCTAATAAGTTAATTTGCTATGCTAGCATTACTAGACTTCACTCAGCAATTTGTGCTCAAGTGTCATGCATCAAGGACAGGGATAGGAGTTGTGTTGATATAGAATAACCATCCAATTTCTTTTAAGAGCCACAAAATCGGGGAATATGAGTGGCATTAATCGACATATGATAAGGATATGTTTTCCATCAAGCATGCACTCGCTAAATTCAAACAATACTTGGTGGGGAATAAATTTAAGGTGAAAACAAACCATAATAGCTTAAGATTCCTCATTGAGTGGGAAGAGTTGAGTGATCATTAGCAAAAATGGAACATAAATATTCAATCTTATGATTTCAAGATTGAGTATGTTAAGGGAAAAAAGCAATGTGGCCTCCAATGCCCTTTCCAAAATGCCACCCACTCTCTCTCTCATGGAGATTTCAGTTGACTGGAAATCTCTTCTGCTATTTGAGTACTCCAAGAACAAATTTACTTATGAGATCCTTAACGACTTGATTTAGGATGATAGGTATCATGTCATAGATAACATTATCTATTACAAATACAAGATCTACCTAGTACCAAAGTCTCAACTCAAATAAAATATCATGTAGGCAGTGCACAACTCACCACTGGAAAGGCACCTTGGGTACTTGAAAACTTATAAGAAGATGAGGGAAATATTCACATGGAAGGGCCTTAAGATAGATCTAATGATATTCATGAGGGAGTGCAACACCTTCCAACATAATAAAGTAAAGCACACTCATCCAACAGGGTTACTTTAGCCACTTCCCATACCAAAGCAAAAATGGGAAATCATTTCTATGGACTTCATTACCAGGTTACCTTAGGTGTTGTGGAAATATTGCATTTATGTGGTGATTAATTGGTTCAGAAATTTTGCACACATATTTTCCATATATTCCATACATTCGGCGTCATGGGCGGCAGAGCTATTTTCAGAGAGATATTCTGATTGCAAGGGCTGCCAAAGATAATTGTCAGTGACAGGGACAACATGTTCATGGGGGGATTTTGGAAGGGATTTTTTAGGTTGGTTGGGATAGAGTTAACATTGAGTACTAGTTACCACCTACAGACTAATGAGCAGACTAAGATAGTTAACAAATTTCTAGAGGGTTATTTGAGAAACTATGTGTTGGGCTAACATAAATCTTGGATAAAGTGGTTGCATTTGGAAGAGTATTGTCATGACACCACTTATAACATGTCGATTAGGATGGCTACCTTCAAAACCCTATATGGTTGTTATGTGCCAAAAATTTTAGATCAGATGTTTGGAGACAATAGGGAACCTATAGCCAAGGACTGTATTTAGGAGAAATGGGACATATTGTAACTCCTCAAAGATAATTTGCAGATGGCTCAAAATAAAAATAAAAAAAAAATTATGCAAATAAGCATAGGGTGGAGCAAAAATTCGAGGTTGGGGACCTGGTATATCTCTATATGAAACCCCGCTGATAATCGTCACTTAAAAGGAAGGGGGCAGAGAAATTGAATCCCAGATTCTATGGACCCTATAGGATTGTGAGGCGCATAGGAGAGGTGGCCTTTGAACTCAAGCTTCCCGGGGGGTATAAGACACACAATTTCTACCATGTTTCATGCCTCAAGGAGGCCATCGGGAAACACATTGTCACTTATATTGAGCTTCCACCATTGGAGGAAGAAGGGGATTTGATTCTAGTCCCGGAGGAAATTTTGGAGGTAAGGGAGCAGAAGATAAGAAACGAGATCATTAAAGAATACTTGGTCAAATAGAAATATTTTCCTATAGAAGACGCCACTTGGGAAGGATAACAAGTGCTCCAACATCCCAGATTGAAGTTGCTTGAGGACAAGCAATCTTGGGTAAGGAGGATTGTAATGTCCCCATCCACTTAGGACACATAAGGGGATAATTATGATAACCTAATTAAGTTTATGTGGGCTATGATGGAAAAATTAATCAAGGGAACATAATTCGCCTAGGAGAAAACCTTATTAAAGCTAAAGAGGAGAAAATTCAACATAGGTCCTAAGCTAATGAAACGTCATTTTTAAATTAAAAGTGAGAAAACCCAATTTATTAACATAAAAGCGTAAAAAAATGGCAAAAGAGTCAAGTGATCTATAAAAAGGGGAAATGAGTAGTCTCTCCTCATTCTTGTATTCACTCACTTGAAAAATAAATTTTTGGAGAGCTCTTGAGGAAAGATTCTAGGTTTTTTTGAAACCCTCAGTCTAATAGTTGGTTTTAGTGTTGAAACTATACACCCTAGCTAGTGTTGGAGCGAAATCACTCAAATTTTGACATTGTGCTTCATTGTTGACAAAGATAAAGGAATGGGAAGAAATGGAGAAGGTATGAGGGTGTTATCAGTTGATTTTATATGTTCCCTTTTAGTGTTCCTTACTCATCTATGCAGGTAGAGTTCTGGGCTACATTTGGGTTGATTTCATCTCTTATTTTTGGTTGGACGAGTTGTTCTATTTAAGGAGGTCATGTCCCTCATTTTCATAAGTCGTGAAAAACTAAATTGGAGCAAAGATCCACCCCTTTTCCACAGGTTAAATCAAACTTGTTGAAGGGACAACTAGTCATCCTCCTTATCTAGCCAAGAACACATTGATTTAAGGGCACTGAAAACATCTCTTTGCATAAGGACCAAGTGCATATTCATGTAGTGGTTGAGTATCTCAGTTTTGGAGGTAGAGGTTTGTTGATAATATTCCTGAAGGGGTTGAGTTCCTTGTTTCCTTGGATCTGAGTGGAATGTTGTGCATGGAGGCTTGTTTCCATACATTTCATATCATATTGGGCACTGATATTCACTAATTGGAAAGGTTGTACCTACACTTTGCATTATTGGGGTTATTTCTACAGGATTAAATGGAGTTGTCATGTTGTCACATGTGCTTATCAGTGGTATGTAAACTTCTGAATTTAATATAATATATATTATGATGGTTTGAATTTTATTAGTTCATTTCTTAGACCTATGTATCTTTGTTTATGAAATAAGTTACAAAAAGTGCACCTACATCCATATGTGCATGAACTTTTTAACAAAATGCCTCGGTGACAAACTTAGTCAAACTCAAAACTTTTAGTGGGAAATTTTGAGATATTCCTAGGGGGTATACTACATTGTAGCACTTGTAATCTTTTCTCCTAGAGGAGTATCCAAGCAAAATCCCTTCATCTGTTATGTAATCAAACTTGCCAAGATTATCCTCATTCCTTTTGATGAAACATTTACCTCCAAAGGCCTTAAAGTTCTTTACAGAAGTTGGTATACCATACCATAGCTCATAAGGGGGTTTTATCACTTCACTCTAAAATGAGCCTTATTAAGGATGTTGATTGCAATTTAAACAACTTCTCCCTAGAAATTGTGGGGTACTTTTGATTCATCAAGCATAGCTCTAACCATTTCCTAGACTATTTTATTCATCCTTGCCACTACTCCATTTTGTTGGGGTATTCTAGCTATTAAGAATTGTCTCTTAATCCCATGTTGTTCACATAAATCATAAAATTCATCAAATGTGTACTCTCCTCTGTTTAATCTATGACATTTAATTTTGAGGTCCATTTTATTTTCCACCAGATATTTGAATATTTTTTAATTTTTCAAAAGCTTCAGACTTATGCTTCAACAAACTAACCCAAGCCATCCTTGTATATTCATCAACCAAAAACATGAAGTATTTCTCCCCATGTGTGGATCATGTTCTTATGGGTCCATATAGGTTCGTATCAATTATCTCCAAAAGTCTTCTTGTAGAATGTTCCCTTACTTTGAACTACACCCTTGATTATTTTCCAAATTTGGCATGACTTAAAAATAGTATTTTCAGGTTTAGATATCTAGGGCATGTCTCGAATAGCACATTTTCAGCCTAATTTAACTAGTTGATGAAAACTAAGATGTCTTAATCTCCTATTACACAACCAACCCTCATCAGTTTTACCCATACAACAACTTTCTTTGTCTTCTTCCAACCCATATACATTCACTGGGGTCCTTATTGTCTTAACAATAATCGTTCCTGAATCAACCTTCACTGCTTCAAAGCATGTTGAGTGAAAGAGAACATTGTAGCCTTGGTCACATATTTGGATAACAGTCAGAAGATTATGTTTTAGACCATCCACAAACAACACATTATATGCTTTAGTATTTCCCTCTTCCAAAACAAAAGTACATTTTCCTCTTATCTTACTAGAGCGTTATTCCCAATAGTAACAATATGTCTCCCCTTAACTTCATCCAAATACATAAAATTACTTTTGTCCCCAATCGCATGTTTGGAATACCTACCATCAATGTACCATTAATTTTCTTGATTTTTGGAATATAGGGCTATTGAAATCCTTGGCATGCTTTTGTGAAATCTTCTTGTCTATCTTGCTATAAGAAGGGAATAACCTATTTTTGAACTTGTTTGCCTTATGACCAAAATTTTTTCATATGTAACACTCAACTTCGTTAATGATGGGATAATATGCATTGTTGTAAGAGCTTCTAGTTATTGGCATTTTAGGCACATCTAATTTAATCCTTACATTTCTACTTCTAATATTTCTGTATGCTTTTTAATGTACTTCCTTGTGACCAAAAAAATTGTTGGGTACGTGGAAGTGAAGAATTCTCCTGAGGAGGTTGATATTTATTTGTTGATTTGACAAAATTATGGCCTATGTTTCTTCCTCACTCCATTGTTACTTGTGTGGCTTGGTTGATTATGCTTATGTTGATCTTTTCCTTCATTCTTGGGTTTGGTGCGCCAGCTAATTTTTCCTTTGAGAGCATTAGCATAGCTCTTTGATTCCTCTATTTTTTATCCTTTGGAGCTTGATTAACATTTTACCTCTTCAAGTGTTTCTTCGTAACCGAGTCCTATTTGGATTGATGGAGATTGTTGGTCATTTATGATATTGTATAAAGTATTAGATCCCTTCATAAATTTTAGGTTCATATTCAACTGAGTTTTAGTCTTCTCTAGATCTTTCTCAAAGACACAATTTCTTATTCTAATTTTTCTTAGTATTTCTCTTTTTTCTAGTAGTTGGTTCATTAGAACTTCCTCCACTTGTTTAGCTTATTCTAGTTGGGTTCTTAAAAGAATAATTTATTCATTATCATTAGCATCTTGTTCTTTGTAGGATTCGATTTCCTCTTTCTTTCTTTTTTCTTTCTTCTAATCCTATTTATTTCCTCCATTGCACTTATGGGTTCACCTTCCATGTCGACAATTTCTTCTCATTCTTCTAGATCGGTTTTCTCTTGACTAGACATCTAGTTTTCAAGGGCCATGAGGATATTCTCGTCAAGGCTTACATCAAATTCATAATATCCTTCATCCTCTGATGAACCACAGTTGTCCTCTTTTGAGTAGAAAATTTTATTTTTAAATAACTTCTTCTTATTATTCTTCCTATATGTTTTCTTTTCCTTTTCTTCCTTCTCAGCCACATTATTTTCTTTACAAGGAATTTTGAAGCAAATTTCCCTATTCTACCATAGTGGAAACATTTTAATGGTAACATACCTTTATATTTTCCAAAGCCTCTTTGTATCCTTCTCATAAAGTTTGCTTCCTCTTCATCTGAAATGTGGCTAGGACAATCTTGGTTTTGATGATCTTTTGACTTGTTTGATATTTTTAAGACGACTTCTTTGAGTTATGGGTGAACCTTCTTTGTTCTCATCTCATCAGCAATAAGCATTCCATGAAACATTTGCATTATCAATTTTTCAAATTTGTGCATTTATTCCATCACAGAGACTAAGGAATCAAATCTAAAAGAAAGTGATATCAACATATTTTTTTCTACTACAGCATCATCAATATTATCACCTAATCCTTTCATTGTTTACAATATCATTCACTCTGAGAAAGAAACTACTTATGTTTTCATCCTCATTCATTTTCAGGTTCTCATATTGCATCATGTAAACCTAGGGTTTAGTATTTTTAGCCTTGGTATCCCCATCATAATTGTTTACCACTCATCCCACATTCCTTTAGCTAACTCATATTGCATCACTTCAACAAATTATAACTCTGCAACTCCAACTAAGATTGCATTCATCGATCTAGAATTACAAGCATATATTTTCTTACTAGCTTCATCAGTTGGATGGGTTGTTGGGGTTTGACACCGTTCACAACAATTTGCCACATGTCTATGTCAAGTGACATTAAGTAAGTTTTCATTCTGACTTTCCAAAAGTAAAGTTTCCCCCATTGAATATAGGAGGTATGATTGAGTAGGAACCAACATGATTTCCCATTTTTCTTGTAAGATTTATGTTCTAGTGGTTAGGTTGTTATTAAAGGAACCTCACTTCGATACCAATTGGTGAATACTGAGGGGGGGGGGGGGGGGGGTGGTGAATCAAGTTCTTATTACTTCACACTAATTAAAACTTTTGTTTCAATACTTAACCCTTTTTCAAAATTATAAAATAAGTTGACAAGGATAAATCACACAAAACCAAACGAACACATAGAACACATTAGATTTAACGTGGATACAAATACAGGAAAAAACCACTAAACATTATTTTTTTAAATGAAAACCCATACAAGAAAAGACCACAAAATAGATTATTTTTTAAATGATGATTGTAGCCACCAACCCACAATTATAGAGTTTGAAAGCACCCACTTGTAGGAGACCTATATCCCCTTAAAATTTGTAGGCTCCAACTTGTTGGAGATAACAATCCCTAGGATTTTGTAGGCACCCACCTACATTGAACACCAATCCCCTCTTGATCTTCAATTTGAATTTTGTTTGTTTCCAACTAATATACTCTCTGAAATTATCTTCCTTTGCCTCCTTTCTACTCATATCAACTATAATTGTTACTCAACAATTGCATTTTTGTACCTCCCCTTATTACTTCTCATATACATTCATAGATTATGTACTCATACTCACTAGTCTCTCTCTCTTTTTCACAATTTTCCAATATCTTAGTCACACTTATTTTTTCTTGTTCACGAGATCAGCATCAAGTTCAATTGTTTCATCAATTTTTATATTTTATCCCTTTTCTTTACTATGGGCATCGATCCATGGTATTGATCCATGGTAATTCCACTTAACCATGTCAAGACCTTGACCTTATCATTGAATCATTTTAGATTATATTATTTCACATATTCAAATGTTGGTCAGTAAACCAGCAGAAATTGGTGATCGCACCTGAAACCTTGAATTTGAAATCCCTCTAATTTGGCCCCCATATTCATTAATTCATAGCATTGGGAACCATGACCAAGGGTTTTCCTGATTGAGCAATTATAGCTTATCGGGTGTCAGATGGCCCCTTATTTGCATGTTGTTGTGACTTTATACGTAAGACCTTGATATTACACAAAGCTCTTAGGTGTTATGACTACATGTTATAACCAACTTGCTTTAACACATTAGGCATCGGTAGATCATGTCTCCTTGCTTTCCAAACACAATATGCTGAAGTTTCATGACTGAAGTTCAATTAATGGAAATCCTTGCCATTTGTTGCAATTGACAGCAAATTCTCCATTACTTCAATAATTTATGCTTCAAGGCGATCTATTTCCATTATCTTTTGACACTTCAGTGCTCTAATGACTTGTGTCCCGATATGGTACCCATAACTGTTGTGAAAGTGATTGTCACATATTTTCCATCTATCAAAACCTAAATTATTAAAACGTAAAAAAAATTGCAAAACATGTTCTCATCTTGGAACCATTAGCCACGAAACCATGTCCTATATCAAACATCATGCATCATCCATTTCCATTTCCCTTCACGAAGGGGATTCTTGTTTGATCTTGAATTCTAGCTACAAGCATGGAAATAAGATCAGCGTCTTTCACCTATATGCAGAAAGTACCCCCTGATATTGGCCTCACGAAAACTGAAAAGGTCAAGATATCTGGAGCAATGGCCTCAGCTTAGATGTAGGAAGAACCTTGTTATAAAAAAGGTTTTCCCTTATTTACCAGATTTGCAGCTAAAGAAATAAGATGAGGGGGTTTACTCTATAAACTCCTTGTAGATTCAAACTGCTAATTATAATTCACTAAAACAATAGACTTTAATCTACTCTACTCATCACCAGAAACAATTAAATAATCGCAAAATCATGAATCTTACATGACAAATAATTCAATCAATACATTACACAATGATTTCCTGGGGAAATCCATAGTTAAAAACCCATGCTATCTATATATTTCATTAGTTAGAAAATATGAGAAGATTATAATGCTTTTATCATGCCTGAGCTACCTCTGCACTATCTTTATTTGTCTCACATCTTCCTAGACAAGCCCAGGCCAATACTTAACCAAATTTTGGCTTGCCCAAGTCCCTATTTCCTTGCATTGTTTCCTTGGGAATTAACCCCCTATTAATTAGGGAAATTCCTCAATAGGAATTGTGCAATCCTCATAGGCCTTCCTCTGACTACATGCTCCACCTGTACTCCAATATCAACTAGGTAACTCTCAGATATGACATGCATGAGTTATTTATGAGTGAATCATCAGTTAACTAGTTGACCACATGAAGCAGCACCTCACTGTATGACCTCTTACAAGTTCCTCCATCATTTGGAACTAATTTAATTGAATTTAACTTAGTTAAACTGAATTAATTAATTACAAATCAAAATATACTCAACCAAGGCTCCTATAATGTAGGAGACACTCTACATGACTCAAGTTAGACCCTCAACTCGATTTAACTGAGCCAACTAGGTCAATTTAACTTAGTTAACTTGTACAAGTTATCTTGTGATGTGGAATTACAATTGTATTCCTAATTTAATTCAAGGACAAAATCAAATTATGATTTTCTTGTTGCATTTTCAACACTCCCTATCAACAAGAAAGGGATTATCAAACACCCCAATCCTACCTCTTTGGAACTCGAATTTTCCTCTTGATAGTTCCTTAGTCAATATGCTTGCATCATGCTCCTCTGCAGGAATGTACTCCAGTAACATGATTTTCATCTACACACAATCTCATAGATGGTGATATCGTAAGTCAATATTCTTGGACTGATCATGAAAAACAAGATTCTCAGAGAGTTTGATACAACTCTGATTGTCACAGTAAATCATTGTAGGATCCATACATTGACCAAATAACCCAACAAGGAGATTCCTCACTCATATAGCTTCACAAGTTGCTTGACTAGCAACCATATACTCTACTTCTACTAAACTGAGTGCAACTAATCCCTGCTTCTTATTGTACCAAGAAATTGTTACTGACCCAATACTGAAGATTCCCCCTAATGTGCTCTTCATGTCAGATGGACTCCTTGCCCAATCTGCATCTGTGAAGCCTTGGATCTTCACTCCCTCTATCTATTTGTACCAAAGACCAAATTGAGTGGTGCCTCTCAGGCATCTAAACACATGTTTAGTTGCCTTCTAATAGAGTTTGGTTCACTTAACCATCGCTAACTAAGCTGGTTAACTGCAAAAAATATGTATGGTCGTGTGTTCACCAAATACAAAAGTGAACTCACAATATACATGTAAACAGTAGCATCCACTACTTCACATGAAGTAGCATCTTCCTTCCTCCAATTCCCTGCTAGAGGAGTCTCCATGGGTTTGTTACTCTCCATGTGGAATTTCTTCATTATCTCGTTGGCATACTTTCCTTGAGAGATAAATAGTGCCTCATCTCCTTTCCATACTTCCATACCAAGGAAATAATGCATGAGCCCTAGGTCCTTCATCTCGAATTATCTTGCAAGATCCTTTTTGAAATATTTTACCAGCTTCTCATCACCAGTTAGAATTAAATGATCGACATATAATACTATGATAAAACATTTACCTTCAACCACAATATGGTAAAGGTTTGCATCTACTTCACTTTTGGTGAAACCCGACCTGGTGAAATAGCTCTCAATTTTGGTGTACCAAGCACTGGGTGCTTGTTTCAATCCATACAATGCTCACTTGAGGCTGCACACATGTGACTCTCTATTGAATGTCTCAAATCCTTCAGGTTGCTCAATGTACACCTCTTCCTCCATCACTCCATTGAGAAGGTTGTCCTCACATTCATCTGGTATATCTTCCATCCCATCTACACTGAAAGTGCTAGAATAGATCTGATTGAATAGTACCTTGCTACTGGAGCAAAGGTGTCCTCATAATCAATTCCCTCCACTTAAGAGAACCTTTTGGCCACAAATTTAGCCTTGTGTTTGTCCACACTCCCATATGTTGCTTGCTTTACCTTGTAAATCCATCCCGAACTCACCACTGACTTGTCTACTGGTCTTGGGACCACTTCCCAAAAATTATTTCTAATAATGGATTCATACTCCTCTACCATGGAATCAAACCATATTGGTTTCTACACTCCTTCCTCAAATGAGGATGGCTCAATCTCTACACTCTCGCTTATCAGATCCATGTAGCTAATGTATTGATCTGGTGACCTCCTCTGCTTGCATTGTGATGTGGGTGCTCCCACATTCTCTCAATCATCAAGCATCAATCTATTAGCTTCTCGAGTGCACTTCCTTCCATCTCTAGAGGTCTCTGCATGAGTGGATGCTTCCACTCTCTATTCCTCTGCATGTGATTTCTCCACATCATCTTGAGGTTCTACCTTCGGAGCTAAAATATCCTCATCTCCATGCAACTAAAGGTCCCTCTCAAGGGAACATCTCATGGCCATATCTTCATCGAACTTCACATTTATACGAACAATTGTCATGATGTAAGATGGAAGGTACAACCAATAGTTGTGAGGTGTATCAATTTACCCCACAAATATGCCAAACTTAGTTGTTGGTTCTAGATTTTTCCTTTCATCCTTGGTGACGTGACAATAAACGGATGAACCAAAGATCTTGAAGTGCGCCACATCTGGTTTCTTACCTTAAAAATATTCTTGTGATGTACCCATCCCGAGAATCTGATGGGGACTCTTTTTCTTCACCTATACAATTGTCTTTCATGCTTCGTCCCACAAGTGAAATGGTAGGCCCTAATCATGTAACATTTCCTGTGCATCTCCCACAATACTTTTCTTCTTGCTTTCGGCCACCCCATTTTTTTGTGGGTTATGGGGTGTTATTAACTCTCGTCAAATGCTTTTTGATGCATATAAATTCTTTAATTCATTTGATACATATTCTCCATCGTTATCGTTTCTAAGATCCTTCACTTTCCTACTAGTGTCTTTCTCAACAAGTGCTTTAAATTCACAAAATTTAGAGAATGTATGATATTTCCTCTACATGAAGAAAATCCATCACTTATGTGAGAAACAATCTAGAAATATTACATAATACATGTGTCTGTTCATGGAGGCTGTCAAGAACGGTCCACACACATCTGAGTTCTATCAAGGTTCTCTAGTGCTCAATTGTCCTTATCATGAAAGGTGGATTTGGTGTACTTCCCCAATGTACACCATTTGCATGTATCTCTCTACTCTAGTGCACCCTTGGAAAGTCCTGTAGAAATATGTTGCATGATATTCAAATCTCCATGGTGCAAGTGGCCCAATATTCTATGCCATAATTCACCGATGTCTCAACTCTGCACCTTCTCTTATTTTGTGCTCAATGTTGCGCAATCATCTACATCCAATTTTTAGAGGTTCTTCACCTAAACCTTGTTCCGCTTCACTTGTCCTAAGGTTATGTGATGAGGAACGCATTTCCATTGTTAAATATCACATCATATCCACGATCCTCTAACACAGGCAACTGAAACCAAATTCTTCTTCAGACCCGGAACATACATGATATATTTTAATGTGAGAGAAGAACCATACTCCCCCTAAAAAGTAACAGTATTGATGTCGGTTGCATTATACCCTCCATCATCTCTCATTTCGATGTGCATCTGGAGGTCTTTTTCCTCCAAGTCACTAAAACAATTCTTTGTTTCCGGTCACATGGACTGAGGCTCCACTATCTAAATACTACACACTACCCATCATCGATGTCATCATACAAAAAATGAGGGTGAAATCCAACTCGAATTGTGAAGCAAGAGCTTCACTTGTCGCTCCTCCTGAGGGCTTCTTGTCGGCCTTCTTGTGTGGACACTTCGTGGCATAGTGTCCCAACTCATGAAAGTGAAAACATTTAATTTTTGGCAAGTTCTTCTTCTTTCCTGCTTGACAAGAATCTGATTTGGAATGGGATGACTTCCTTTTCCCTTTATCCTCATCATCATGCTTGGATGAGGATCCATCTCTGTTGTTTCGTTGAATCTCTTCTTGCACAGAGTCAGACCACAAACTCTCCCACTCTAGTAGCTTCTCCCCCCCATTTACCGAATCTTGATAGTTGTGTCAACTCTTGGGAAGGCCTAAAAGTGTTACGTTGACCAGATCATCTTCAGAAACTGTAACACCAACACTTCCAAGCTCATCCTGACATTCGGTGAACTTGGTCAAGTACTTTGGTATTGTGTTTCCCTTCTCCATCTTGATTTTCCTAAGCTTCTCCTTTAGTGCCAGCTTCCTGCTGTCGTTGTTGTTCTAAAACAGGTCTATCAAGGCCTTCCACATTACATATGGAGTCTCCTTCCCATGGAGGTTCGAGACAATATGATCTCGAACTCCTTCTAGTATGATCCTTCTCACCTTTGCAACACATTTCCTCCACTTTGCCAGATCTTGAGCATCAGTTGTTGGAGGCTTAGGAATATCTTTTCTATTAATTCCTTTAGCTCCTTGTCTTCCAAAACTGCCTCCATATTGTCTTTCCAAGAAATATAGTCTGAACTACCCTCAAGGGCATATTCGAGTCTCACTCCGTAGAACAACATCCTGCTAGGTCTGAAGAATGATGTTGCAAATTTATTTCCCTAGCAAAAGAAAAACCTGTATACTGTAGAATTTCCCACAAATTCTTTACAAATCTACCTCTGAGATCTATGTAGAAAATATGACTGTGGATTAACTCGATCATGCAATATACCAAAGTAAAATACTATAATCTACTTCTACTATCAAACTTGCGGATGCTTAAAGATCGAGCTGAATTAGAGTTGAACAAATATAACCAGAAGAAGAAGAATCAGTGCACATGAAACATAGAAAATAGTCAGGGGAAAGCCTCAACTAAAAACCCCACTATCAGTATTATCATACAAGATGGAAATACATTATAATTATAGAAAGCCTTAGCTCTCACAGCTAGTCAGCGCTCAGTACAATCCTCCTGGATGCTCACAGGAAACCGAAGCTTCTCACAAGCCTTCTCCTCTG
Source organism: Pinus taeda (assembly GCA_000404065.3). Lineage (NCBI taxonomy): Eukaryota > Viridiplantae > Streptophyta > Pinopsida > Pinales > Pinaceae > Pinus > Pinus taeda. Next base: position 177,338 of record APFE031297860.1, read on the forward strand.
CCCTCCAAGCTCCTATTTCCTTGTGATGGTTCTCCTGGGTGATCCTCCTGTTACCAAGTGGAAGAATAATCACTCATACTGATCCTACACCCTGTCAGAATTGCACAATCCTCAAGGAACCTTTCCTTGACTGCATGCATGAGTTTCCTTTATAGGAAAAAATGCCACTGATAGTACATTGTCCTTGACATTTAGCTCAACTAGGTCTTTCTCAAAATAGACATGCATGAGTTTCTAATGAGGGAATCTTCAGTTATCTGGAGTACACTGGTTGAGTGCATGCATGCATCAACCGACTGATAACTCACAATTAGTTCCTCAAACGGTTTGGAACTAATTTAAATGGACTTAACTCAGTAAACTGAGCTAACTAATTACAACTCAAATATAACTCAATCTTATCTCCTTAATTAAGGAATAATCTCCTTAATTTAAGGGATAAATGTTGCATGACTTCAGAAAGACTTCTAACTTGAATTTCTCCAACTAATTAATCCATAATGAATTAATTAATTATTTCCAAATAGTTGGTGAGACTAAATTTGATTTTTAATTCACAATTTCAATTCAAGGACAAATTAAAATTGGAATATTATGGATTCTATTTTTATCATTTCTTGTTACTATTTTCAACACTCCCTCTCAACAAGAAAGGAATTCAACTCGATCCCGATCATGAACCTTTGGAATATTCTGCATGCAACACTTCTCTCAAGTGTTGTTGCTCTAGCAACTCCAGGAACAAAAAAACATCCAACCTAAATCAGTATGATGCACCTTTCATCAAAGTCTTTGACTGTTATTGCCTCTATCGACTAAAAATTCTACGCTTCTGCTGACTCAGCCTTTCTGCACTGTTATCAATCCTTCTCTGCGCTCTTCAGTATCTGACTACTCTAGCCTCTGTCGCTTTGATCTCTGACTGCATCAATCCCACTGATTCCTCCCGCTACTATGTACTTTGGGCTCCCGTAGCAAGGTACGATCCATGAGATAAAACCTCTCAATGGACCCTACCCAATTTCAGCCTTCTTGACACTATCACTTCACATCGCCCCACCTCACACCTACAGGTATGGATGCATGTGATCCCTTTGCCCACTTCTCCAATTGTGGCTCCTCCACAATTGTCTGAGACTTATTTTGGGTCTGCATGTTGAGAGGTAATTTACTCTCCCTCTCAACCACCAAGTCTTTAACATTTTCCTTGCTCCTCAAGGCTTTGCATGCATCTTGAACCTCAAGAGCATACAATTTCTTAAATCGTGAACCGATCTGTTTCACCTGTCTCGTGGTGATGTGTCTAAGGAAAACATTTCCCTTACTAAATACAACATCGTAGCCTTTGTCCTCCAACTTCGCGACCAATACCAAGTTCTTATTTAGTCCAGGCACATACTTCACATCTGTCAAGGTGATAGAAGCTCCATGCTCCCTCTGAAAAGCAACAATGCCCAGTCCTGAAACACTAAACCTTTCGTCGTCACCCATCTCTATGCACATCTTGAGGTCTTTCTCCTCCAAGGTATTGAATAAACTTTTATCGTCGGTCATGTGGAATGAGGCTCCACTGTCAAGATACCAACCACAACCCATCATCGATGACACCATGCATGCGATGAGGGTGAAGTCCATTTCGAACTAAGAGGCTAATACCTCACCTTCTGATCCTTCCGAGGATCCCTTCTTGGACTTCTTCAATGGGAAATTAGTCACATAATGACCCATCTCGTGACAATTAAAGCATCTCACTTTAGACTTTTCAACCTTCTTCCCTCCATGAGAAGAATTAGATTCAGAATGGGACGCCTTCCCCTTCCCTTTCCTTGCCTTACTTGCGAAGGCCAGATTTTCTTCATCATCATCCTTGGATGAAGAACCATATCATGTGCTCCTCCTAGTCTCCTCTTGCATGACATCCAACCATAGTCATTCCCAATCCAATAGTTTCTCCCTTCCATTCACAAAGTCCTGGTAGCTATTCCATCTCTTTGGAAGGCCAAGGCGAACGAGGCTCACCATATCATCATCAGTAGCAGTTATTCCCACACCTCCAAGCTCATCTCTACAGGTGGTGAGATTGTTCAGATATGTGGATATAGTATCGTTGTTCACCATCTTGATTCTTCGAAGCTTATCCTTGAGTGCCAATTTCCTCTAGTCGTTATTGTTCTAGTAGAGTTCCTTCAATGTCTTCCACATTGAATATGGAGTATCCTTCCCATGGAGACTCGAGACAATATGGTCTTGAACTCCCTCAAGGATGATCTGTCTCGCCCTCGCAACACACTTCTTCCACTCAGCCAACTCTTGTGCATTAGTTGAACCTGACTTTGGGATTTCTTCATCAATGAAATCCTTCAAGCCATTGTCTTCTAATATAGCCTCCATGTGATCTTTCCATGCTATGTAATTTGAGCTGCCTTCCAAGGCATACTCAAGTCTCAAGCCATAGAATTCCATTATCCAACCTTGAAGTATGATAAGAATTCGATTTTCACCTACAACCCTGAACTTCAAACCTTGAATTCTCTTCTTGTATATTGTTCATAGCTCCGATAAACTTGGCTCTGATACCATGTAGAATTTCCTGCAAATTCTCTACAAATCTACCTCTGAGATCTATGTAGAAAATCTGACTGTAGATTAACTCGATCATGCAGTATACAAAAGCAAAATACTATAATCTACTTCTACTATCAAACTTGCAGAAGCTTAAAGATCGAGCTGAATCAGAGTTGAACACATATAACCAGAAGAAGAAGAGTCAATGCACATGAAACACAGAAAATACTCAGGGGAAAGCCTCAGCTAAAAACCCCACTATCTATATTATTATACAAGGTGGAAATACATCAGAATTATACAAAGCCTTAGCTCTCACAGCTAGCCAGCTCTCAGTACAATCCTCCTGGATGCTCACGGGCAATCAAAGCTTCTCACAAGCCTTCTCCTCTACCCTCCAAGCTCATATTTCCTTGCGTTGTTTCTCCTGGGTGATCCTCTTGTTACCAAGTGGAAGACTGATCACTCACACTGATCCTACACCCTGTCAGAACTGCGCAATCCTCAAAGAACCTTTCCTTGACTGCATGCATGAGTTTCCTTTATAGGAAAACACATGAAACTGATAGTACACTATCCTTGACATTTAGCTCAACTGGGTCTTTCTTAGAATAGACATGCATGAGTTTCTAATGAGGGAATCTTCAGTTATCTCGATTACACTGGTTGAGTGCATGCATGCATCAACTGACCGATAACTCACAATTAGTTCCTCAAACAGTTTGGAACTAATTTAACTTAACTTACCTCAGTAAACTGAGCTAACTAATTACAAATCAAATATAACTCAATCTTATCTCCTTAATTAAAGAATAATCTCCTTAATTTAAGGGATAACTGTTGCATGACTTCAGAAGACTTCTAACTTGAATTTCTCCAACTAATTAATACATAATGAATTAATTAATTATTTCCAAGCAGCTGGTGAGGCTAAATTCGATTTTTAATTCACAATTTTAATTCAAGGACAAATTAAAATTGGAATATTTTGGATTCTGTTTTTATCATTTCTTGTTGCTATTTTTAACATATTCCCCTCTTCTAGAGTGATTTCTACTCCGATACCATGTAGAAATTCCTTGTAGATTCAACCTACTAATTGTAATTCACTATAACAATAGACTTGAATCTATTTTACTCATCAGTGGAAACAATTAAATGATCATGAAATCACAAAGCATACAAGAGAGAATTCAATCAACACATTACATAATGATTTCCTAGGGAAAGCCACATCTAAAAACTCTTTTTATCTATATATTGCATTAGTCAGAACATATGAGAAGATTACAATGCTTTTCTCAAGATCGAGAAACCTTTGCATTGTTGGGTGTGTGTTATATTATTTCTAAGACTAGCCTCAAGCGTGAAGTGGGGGTTTAGAGTGGGGGTGGTAGACCCCCTTTCCTTGTTCCAGGTGCAGCAGGGGGTTACTAAGGGGGCGGTAACCCCCCTTCACGAGGTCTGAGGCAGTGCCCTGGGAAAAAAAAATTGGACCCTATATTAAGTGGGTAGACCTACCTATGGTTTTGTGTATGGGTTTTGCGCATGGTTTTGGGCATGATGGTTTTCTTCCCATGGTATCTTATAGATCCGTTCAAGGGAACTACGGTTATGTTCTAATCCAGAGTTAATGGATTGGGGTTTATGAATGCTTCGGCATGTATTTATATATGTATTGTAACATTGAAACGAACATAATGAAAAATCAATCCAGTAGTCTCATTTTTAGGATCCAAGGGAAAATGTATGTGTATTTTTTTTTTTTCTGGCATTGTATATTTTTTGTTTTTAAGAATTCGTTTGCAGGTAACTTCTGTATAGGGTTAAAACCTACATGCACTATATGTATCTGTCTCACAACTTCCTAGACAAGCCCAGGCCAATACTTAACCCAATTTTGGCTTGCCCAAGTCCCTATTTCCTTGTGTTGTTTCCTTGGGAATTAACACATTATTAATTAGGGAAATTCATCAATAGGAATTATGCAATCTTCATAGGCCTTCCTCTGACTGCACGCAGCACCTGTACAATTTGGATGATTATACAATTGATAGTGCATTGTCCCTAAAATCCAATCTCAACTGGGTAACTCTCATGTATGACATGCATGACTTATTTATGAGTGAATCATCAGTTAACTAGTTGAACACATGAAGTAGCACCCCACTGTTTGACCTCCTACCAGCTCCTCCATCAGTTGGAACTCATTTAACTGACTTTAACTCAGGTAAACTGAATTAATTAATTACAACTCAAAATAAACTCAACCATGGCTCCTATAATGTAGGAGACACTCTACATGACTCAAATTAGACCCTCAACTTGAATTAATTGAGCCAACTAAGTCAATTTAACTTAGTTAACTCGTACAAGTTGTCTTGTGATGTGGATTTACAATTTTATTCCTAATTTAATTCAAGGACAAAATTAAATTATGATTTTCTTGTTGTATTTTCAACATTTACGGCAAACGGCATAGCCCTGAAGCGGAAAATCCCTCAAAAACAAGGCGTCAGCTAATGGCATTAGGTTTTTCATTGTGACTTATAGAACTACCTCTTGGTGATGGAAATGTGTTTAATTTCAATTAATTCAAATATAAATTCAATTTTGTTGACAATGTGTTTAATTTCAACTAATTGAAGGGTCAAAGCGTGGAGTTCGGTTACACTTTTTGGCAAAAGATGGCGTGTTTGGGTGGAAAAAACGATGGCTTAGTCAAGCCATTTAAGCACTCAATCGAGCCTTTTTTATGTATAAATTATGGCGTAGATTTGCAACTACACATGAATTTTTAATCAAAATCACAAGACACTAACCTACTCTACTGCACAGCGAAAGTTAATTCACAGTTTAGAACAAAAATTTCAGACATGCAATAAGAAATAACACACATGCACATAGTATTTTTTCTAGGGAAAGCAATCTACTAAAAAGATCAATGCCTACTTGCATTAATCTGATGAATAGAGATGTATTACAATTGTTTTTCTCAACTAAACACAACTTGTAAGTGAATAATCTATCTCTCTACTCACTAAGAAGCTCTAACCCAGACTTAGTCAATTTCTACCTTTCCTTGAGCTCTTATTTCCTTGTTCAATGCCTTGATAAATTAGGCCCTTATTATTTAGGAAATTCCTCAAATTGATTGTGCAATTCCGAAGGTTGATCATCTGATTGCATGCAACACTTGTACACTCAAGACTAGTCTATAACTGATGTTACATTGCCTTGGAATCTCCACCACAGCTAAGGAACTTGAATTCTCTGCATGCACTAGCTATTTTGGGTTGATTGATCAGTTAATTGGATGATCATTGAGTTTGAATAAAGTCCCACTACACAACTAACCTTCCACTAGTTCCTCCAACAATTGGAACTAGTTTAACTTAAAACAACTTGAGATAACTGACTTTGATTGCTACAAATTAGCAATCACACATTCTTAACTAAACTCTAACTCCTCCAACTTGAATTTACTGAGTAAACTGGGTGACACAAACCATGTCACACAATTTGATTGCATCCAAGTTGTCTATTGATGTGGAAATTAGAATTTTCTCAATTTAATCAAGGCAAAATCAAATTGAGAATTTCTTGTTGCATTTTTCAACATTTTAAGCACTCGATTGAGCTCTTTGGGAGCTAAAATGATAGCTTGATCAATGGTTAAAAAATATCCCTTGATCAAGCTATAACGCTCAGTCGAGCCCTTCTTTTTAATATATACCGCTCCCACGGTCTGCGCGCGCAATTTGCACAAACTGCAGGAGCTCGACCGAGAGTTTGAGAGTAGCTCAACCGAGAGTATTAGAGCTCAATTGAGCAATGGAGCGTTCAAATCAATCTCGTCAACAACCCCACCAACATCATAGAGGCTAAAACTAAGGTAGGTACTCTATCCTTTCTCTTATTATTTAATTTTTTATCAAATGTAAACAATTTAATTACAAAAAAAAAAAAAAAAAAAAAAAAAAAAAAAAAAAACATGTACAAAAACCATCAAAACCAATTAATTTTTTTTTTTAAAAGGGAAAAACAACAACAATAACAACCATACAAAAACCACGAAAACACACAAAAAAACCCCTTCAAAAAAACTTAGAAAATCACAAAACCAACCAAGAAAATGAGATAAATAAATAAATAAATATAACTATAAATAAATAAAAATCCTTCAAAAAACTTAGAAAACCACAAAACCAACCTACAAAACTATCAAAAAAACCCTGGAAAACAACGTAGAAAACACTTTGAAACCACCAAAAAAACTATAATTTAGGTTTTAATTATTTCTTAATTGCAATGTTTTGGTTATTAAATGCATATTTTCTGATTTTAAATGGTAAAAACATTTTTTTCTAATTATTTTAGGTTTTGAAGTTTTTCTTTAGGAATTTTGTGAAATAAATTTTCAACCTTTTTTTTTTGTTATTTAAAATGCATTTTAAATTTCTAGCAAATTTGAAATACCCCAAAAAACTCCAAAACAGAAAACAACGAAACTATAACCAATAAATAAGTAAATTAGGAATTTGAGATGACATGATGAATATGGTTGTTCATTGTGAACCTTTATTTATAAAATAAGAAATTTTATTTTATTTTATTGTTTATTTATTTATTTATTGTAAATTTGGTAGGACCATTCTATTTCATCATCAAAAAAGAAAATTACATCCAGATCGAAAAGGTTAGGTGGTCTCAACCTTCCCAGAGGGAAACCAGGTTTGTTGGTCTCCTAACAACATGATAAGCATGTAACAGCGCTGGTGAAAATTCCATGTAAAAATAGATAAATAAGATGGATGATGGGACATGTATTCCAAGTTGAATGGTGGGCAGGACATCCTAGTGTGTCTTGATTTGGTTGTTTATGGCTAAGGAAAGTGGCAAAGGTAATGGCTAAGGCATTAAAGAGGCAAAAAGATATTTTGGCACATTTATTTATGAAAATAATGGAAATTAGGAGAAAATGAAGGTGAAAGGTCACAAGTTGCATGTGAGGAGGAAATTGAAGGAAAATAATGGAAAATGAAAAAAATAGATGCCTCATTAATAAAAAGGCTTATGAGGATTAGTGGGTAAGACTTGGTTAGCTCAGTTTTGGAGCTCTCTCATTATTCTTTCTCTCTCCCATACTCTTGGACACTTAGAGTTTTCTTGGAGCACTTTCGCATCAAGAAAGGCAAAGAAGGCAAGAGGAAGCAAAGATCAAGAATGGAAAGGCAGGATCAAGTAGTTAAAACAAGCTTCAGTGCAGGTATCAACTTGCATGTGTATTTTCCTTACTAGATTTGGCATGCATGGGATTGCATGTGTTTCTTTCTACCATGGCATGGGTCTTTCCAGGTGTGGCAGTATTTTCAGCCTAGCCTTGCCATTTCATGATAGCTTTGATGAGATGGGTTCTCTCATGTGTTTTGTGGGGGATGGTCGGATTGGATTCGAAGCTGAGTGGGGTGGATCTCCAAATTGACAAACATGTGGTGGTAGTGGTCCTTGAACCGAACTGAGGATGCACAAAACCACTGGCCTAGCAACCCATGAATTGGATTGTGGGTTGCAGCAAAGCCAAATTGTGTGCCTCGGTGGGCCTCGGAATCCTTGCCGATGAATGGCAGGATATATGGTAAAGCCAAGAGGTGGATTTTCTCTCTGTTGGGACTAGTGATTATGAGATGGAATGCACAGTAAATCCTGAAGAGCATGTCTTGGTGTAGGGCCTAGTGGTCCCTGGATCATATTGCAGATGCACGGTAAAGCCTGAGAGACTAGAAGGCAATCAAATTCTTCACGGTGTAGGTGGAGAACTCCGGTGGCATCCACATTGATTGGTGTTTTTGATGTGTTTTATTAGTCCCACATTCATGCTTGGAATATGGCACGGGGGTGATTGGTTGAAGAGAGACTTGGCTCAACCAATCTATGGTCGGGTGGAACGTGGTAGTCCCATCACCGGTTGGTTCATTGCTTTTATTAATGAAAAATTCATTCCCTTGATTTTCATGTGCAAATGTTCTGATCTATATATGGATTTTGATGGTTGATATGTTTATTGTATTTATGTTCCTATTATTTTTTTTATATGCACACTTACCCCGGGGGGTGTTCCAAAGTGGTATCGGAGCTTCCAGGTTCAAATACTTGGACTAGATGGGCTCTATCATAGGTGAAACGAAGAACAAAGGTTAAATTTTAGACCTTTCTGTCATATCTGTTATAACTTTTCTTTTGTGGCATATTAAAAGTTGAAAAGTTGTCCATATTGAAGGTAAATCCTATTGATATTGTGGTAAAATTTTCAGATATTGGTTCACAATACTTTAGGAATTATGATCTAAGGAAGACGGCCTTCCTGAATGCACCTTCAAACAGGTCATGTTGGAATTTCTGCAATAACTAATCTTCTGTAGGATTTTAGAAGCTGAACAATTGTCGACATTGAGGGGACATACCACTAATTATTTGGTAGAAATTTCATATATTGGGTCACAATATTTTAGGAGATATGAATAGAGGGAGTCGAGCCTTTTGAGTGCTCCTAATCAAGCCTCAAACAGTTCACACTGACATTTTTGTTATAACTTTTCTTCTGGGCACTCTCAGGAGCTGAACTTTTTTCTACAATGAGGGGAAATCCCACTGATGTTGTGATAAAAATTTCAAACATTTATTCGCTATATTTTATGAGATATGACCAATGGAATTCAAGCTTTCTGGATACTCCTAGAATTGTGCACCAAATAGGATTGTGTTGGTATTTTTGTTATAACTTTTCATCTATGAAATCTCAGAAGTTGAAACTTGAACCATAGTGAGGGAAAATACCACTAATCATATGGTTTAGTTTCTATAACTCGTGTTACTACATTTTAGGATATATGCATTGAATCATTCGCTATATTAGTTTGCATGCAAAGTGTTTGATGAAATGCTTAAACGGTTCAGTGATTAATTGCATACAAATAGTTTGATAAAATGCCCCAATTAGTATGTTGTTTGTGGTTGGGGATAGTATTGATGAGTAATAATATTATTGTAGTTGATATATTATTACTTGTATGCAAATAGTTTTCTATATTAGTTTGCATGTAAAGTGTTTGAATAAATGCTTACATGCAAATGTAATAGTATAGTAGTTGTTTGAAGAAAATGTAAAAGTATGGTAATTGTTTGAAGAAAATGTTTTTTTTTCTTAGATGGGATATATTATAGTATGATAATATGGATGTAGCTGATCTATGCCTATTTCCATGCAAATAATTTGAAGAGTTGCATGTAAGGAATTTGAAAGGTTGCATGCAAGGAATTTGAAAAGTCGCATGTAAGGAAATGGAAAAGTCGCATGTTTTTAGTTATTATGTTACAAGTGAAATAAGTACAATGTTTTGAATTAATTTCATACAAAATGTATGAGAAATAAAAAATCAATTTCTTTTCAAGTGTGATTAAGATTAGTAGAGCTTTAGCCCCAAGAGTTAGCTCAATCGGTCAAATCAAGTGCCTCGCCAATGGGAGGTCACAGGGTCGAATCCTGAAAGCTCTTGGGGTTAGGTCAGTAAATAGGTCGAGGGGTGTTGATGCCCTTCGGGTGGTGTCCACTCAGTGTTAAAAAACCCTGGACGTAGTGGTTGCCTACTGACCCGGGTATCTGTGAACGAGTAAGTGAAAAAAAAAGACTAGTAGAGCTTTGGAGATCCCATTTCCATAATTGGACATTGGAGATCAGACCATTATAGTAGCTTCCTCCTTCTACCTTAGTGTGGACCATGGATAGTAAATGGGTATGCTTATAGATTGTTAGTATTGGTGAATGTTGATTTCAAATTAATAGACACGATGTCTTGTTTTTTGGAACATGTGACTAACTGTGTATGAATTATATGTCGCTTACATGTTGATTTAATGATACCAACTTACATCCTTGTATGTTAGGTTACATTTTTGAATATTTTGATTACATGTATCAATCTTGTAGGTTGATTACAATAATTGATCAATTATGTTTGAATACATGTGTTTATGCGTAGGTGTAGTTGATTTTGCATTGCTTATGCATACTGTTGGTTGCATGTGGCAATGTGTACAATGGAGTAATGGTTATTTTTATGCATGTATGGTCGTGACTATGATTATGCATGTATAGTAGGTCAAACATGCCTTGTGAATTCATTATATGCAATTTCATTCATCATGATGCTATTGTTTGTTATGATGCTAATGTGTTGGATGAGATAGAGCAAGAGATGCATATCATCCTAATGAGGTTGCAGCATTAGACTTTGGGATAAGAGCAGATTGTCATACGGGTAGTGTATGTTTGGCATGCAGGTATGTAAGTTAAGGATTATTATATGAATTAGGGTTATATACATTAGGTTTATGAACATGTATTTGCTGTTATGGTTACATTCATGATAGATTTTAGATGATTACTGTGGCTATATGCATATGTGTCAGATAGTCAAGAATGATAATAACATGTAGTTGTATGCATTTCTATTGTTGTTTTATATTAGATAACCTAATGATTATGTTGTATGTTGTTGATGAGTATGATATATAGCTTATTGTTTTTATATGCAGTTAACTTGATGATTAGGGTCATTTCATTGAGATATTGATGTAATACTTTGGATTGGTCATATTTGTGATGGTTATGTTCATTTCCTTGAAGATCTTGAGGTTATATGTATTGTGTTAATATGGTTTGACCTATGCAAATGGTTATGGTTGCAATATTCAAGTATGAATCAACATATTTGTGAGATGGTGTCATACTAAGCTAGATTGATCATAAATATGTGATTTTTATGGATGAACGACAAATGCTTATGAGCTTATGATGTGAACATGTTAGTTAGTTACTGTTAGGGATATCATGGTTTATGTTAGAGTTGATATGTTGTGAGTTTGTATCATGCTAACCTATCTTTATTGTGCAGACAAGATAGCCTCCCCTAATATACATTAAGGTATGAGTTTTCTTATGTCGTATATTTGGTGCTTGGTTGTTTGATTATGACATCTATTTGGTGTTTGAGTGTTTGGTGCATAGTTGATTTATTTAAAGTGGTATGTTTGCAAGTGGTTGATGTTAGGATATTCCGACACATAGGAATAGTTAAGTTCAACTTGGTCTAGTATAGAGTTAGGTTAGCGTTAGGTAAAGTGTGTTTCTTTACCGTTGTACATTTTGTAA
>APFE031297860.1:189133-207902 GCA_000404065.3 Pinus taeda
TCACTCTTGGTTCAGGACCTATTACATGGGCTTGTAAGAAACAGGCTGCCATTTCTCTTTCGTCAGCAGAAGCAGAGTATCGTGGTGCCGTGGAAGCTAGTAAGTAAGCCTTGTGGCTTCGTCAGATCCTATCAGAATTTGGCTTTGAGCAGCAGCATCCGACTACACTTTGGTGTGATAATCAAAGTGCCATTCAGCTTTGCAAAGATTCAGTTCAGCATCAGCGCAGCAAACACATTGAACTTCACATGCACTTCATCAGAAAGCTCATTCATGACCATGTTCTTGAAGTGCAATATTGTTCAACAGATGATCAGTTTGCAGACATCTTCACAAAGGCTCTCACAGAGGCGAAGTTCACTAAACTTTGATATATGCTTGGAGTTCAGGAAGTTGTCACTAAGGGGGGATAGGCTCTAGTGCCTCCTTCCTTCTCCTATTGTGTCATATTTGTAAATCCTTCATCCTATCCCAAGTTGTTCTTAAGGGGGGATGTTAGGATATTCCAACACATAAGAATAGTTAAGTTCAACTTGGTCTAGTATAGAGTTAGGTATAGAGTTAGGTAAAGTGTGTTTCTTTACCGTTGTACATTTTGTAACTTACAATCCGAGGTCACGATATGTAGTGATCCGACGGTTCATTCTCTCCTCGGTATTACAGACACTTGATCCGTGGCTTGACACCCGATTGGTCCATGAATTCTATTTAAAGCGCATGGAGGGTCATTTGTAGGTTAACGTGCATGAGAGAAGCTTATGTAAATTTTCATTCTTTTATTAATAAATTGCCTGTAGTATCCACGTTGGCGCAGGCCGTGGACTATTTCCCTCTCTGAGGGTTTTAACCACGTCAAAATACTGGTGTATTGATCTGTGATCTGTTTGTGAGCGGTGTCCTTCTGGTGTTCTGTCTGAGGAACTTACCCTGTAAATTCCTACAGTTGAATGATTGATGAATTGCTTAACATGAGTATGTGTTCCAATGATCTTGTTTTAAGATGATTGCACTAACATGTATGTGTTGAGATAGTTGATATGTACTTGAATGTAGTTGATAGTTGCAGCATTATGTCTAATGACTATGGATTATGACATGATTGTTTGTAAAAGTTGATTTCAAATATATAAATATGATTGTCTTGATATTTGGAACATGTGGTTGACATGTGTGAGAAGTTGCAAGAAACATGTCGATATTAGCCTGACAAGGTAGTAGTTGATGTGTTTATATCATTAACAGTTGGGTGATGTGACAGTGCATAGTAAGCCTTGATTGCAGCAAGGAAAAGGTCAAAGAAAGGAATTAGGCAAGAATTCCTTTGCCCATGTTTGGAAACCCTAATTCTAAACTAATGAGTTCTTTTCATACAAGAAGCCTTCATAACCTTGATTTTGTATGACATTATGTGGATATGTGCTATATTCGTGAACATGTACTTGACAGGTATATTAGCTAGTCTTTAGTTACAGGTGGATTTGTTAAAGTATTGGACTCCCCTCAGAGATGACGTGGATGTGTTCATTTGCAAGCAACGTTCTTGGCACAAAAAGATGAGGTAGTTGGTGTATTGTTATGTTTATTTATGCATGTTGGAAATACTGGGGGGGGTGAATCAGTATTTCTTTTCAATTGTTATTTTTACCAGTTAAATTATTTATATTTAGAACACAAAATGAGCAATAGGAATAAATTCTTTTATTAATATAATCTTTACAATAAATCAAGTACAATATATATAAGGCTCCAATCTGTTGCCAAGAACCAACTTGGTCATTTGTGAGGCTCCAACCTCTAGGGCTCCAACCCTATCTTCTCAAGGCACCAACCTTTTGTTTAGGAGCACCAACTCCTAGGACACCAATCCTTCCAATTCTAAGGCACCAACCCCAAGGGCTCTGACCCTATAGTTTTGTTTTGTCAATAAATGTTTTGATTATATTACATTGCTCTCAAAATCTTCTTCACTGTGTTTTGTCAATCTACAACTTCACTGCTACATCAATGACAACCTGTCTTCATATGAAGGAGTCTTCACAATTCTTCATATTGCCCACACAGAGTCTGCAAATTTACCTTATCATGATTTCAAATAGCCATCATGATCTCCAATAATGTCTCCAAGATCTGTGTTGCGGTAATTGTTTCGGGAGTGACTGCTTCTTATTGTCATGATATCTTACTTCCAAGAAACAACTCACAATCACTTCAATGCTAGTTTTTTCCACTGCTCCCTTCAAATGATGATAGATGAAACTTTATTTCCTTTCACAGAAATGTTATTCAAAATTTCATTTTGTACTTCTTCCATCAATGAATTTATCACAAGTTTGAGCCTTTTTAAAGATTAACTCACTCAACAGAACGTTTGTACCTTTGTCTTACGTTGGCCCTTCGGCTTCCTCTACGCTCACTCGACCTTCAGCTTTCTTTCCACCATTCGCTCGACCTTTGGCTTCCTTTCTTATGCTAATTCATGTTCACGAGTTGTGAATTTCCCTTCTTCTCCACATGGAGGTCCCACATGCCACGTCATCACCTTTAATCCCACAATTGCAATTTCATAAAATATCGGAGGTTTTACAAGTGTGCACATGCTCTGTCTTCTGATGGAGCGGATGCAATATTTAACGAACTATTTTTAGTGAATCCATCGGGTCCACAAATATATCGCAATCAGAGGTTTTAACATACCTTTGAAACTTGCGATACTGCGGATGCGATATTACATTAAACAGTTGTTAATAAATTCGTCGGGTCCACAACCTTATCGCAATCAATAGTTTGTGGGAGTTCGACTGGCACATGGATTAAAAATGGCCTTAACCCCCATAGTTGAACATGATCTAAGGGTTGACTATGACATCAATGGCTAGGATTGAGTGCAGGACTTCAGCCACGATCAAGGAAGTTCATACTTTCCTACCCCCACTCTTTTGATAGTTGATGCTCCTGTGACTTCTCTTCACTCTTCCACTCTTCCAATAGTTTTCTTCTTTACTCCTCTGTTGTCATTGTTCAATTGTTGTTCAATTGTTCCTATTGCTTTACTTGATCTGCTGTGTCATTTGTTGTTCAATTGTTGTTCAATTGATGGTCAATTGACCTCCTGCGTCATTTGTTAATTACTGTTCAATTGTTGTTCAATTCACCTCCTGCGTCATTTGTTGTTCAATTGACCTCCTGTTGTTCAATCCACTTGGGTCCTCCATCTCATCATATCATAAAATATCAAACTTTCATCACTATGAGAATTATGATCAATGGGCATCAATGGGAAATCATGTATCAAAGAATTTTCCATCACAAACACTGCTATATCGACATCAATGACAACCTAGATTAACAATCTCCCCCTTTGTCATTGATGGAAATATTCTTCTTCTCTCCCCTTTGACATCAATGGCAAAGGACTGCAAAAGGACTCCCCCTATCATGCAACATCTTTATGAATCAACTTAATGTGATGCTAGAGAAATAACCCCCATATTTTGGCGAAGATATTTGAATGCTTCTCGAGGAAGAGGTTTTGTGAAAATATCAGCCATCTTCTCCTTAATATTGATATATTCCAAGATGGTGTTTTGTTCTGCTACTTATTCACGAAGGAAATGATACTTGATTGCTATATGTTTGGTCTTTGAGTGCATCACTGGATTTTTGCTGAGACTAATGGCACTAGTGTTATCACAATAGATGGTGATTGGTTGATTTGTACCTATGTTGACTTCTTTCAGAGCCTCCTTCATCCTTAATATTTGAGTACAACTATCTGTAGTAGCTATATACTCGGCTTCAGCTGTAGATAGTGATATGGATGTTTTTTTTGTTGAGCCAAGATACTAGACAATCTCCTAGGAAGAATACATTTCCACTAATACTTTTTCGATCATTGACACTTCCGGCCCAATCAGCATCGATGTATGCAATCAAAGTAAGAGTTGAGCTCTTAGGGTACCAAAGACTGAAATTAGGAGTTCCTTTCAAGTATTTGAGAATTCTTTTTACAGCGAACAAATGGGATTGTTTAGGAGCTGATTGAAATCTTCCCACCATTCCTACTACTTGCATAATGTCAGGTCTTGTAGTAGTTAAGTATAGGAGGGTTCCAATTATTGACCTGTAATGAGTTGCATCTACCGGAGGAGAGTCATCATATTTTCTTAATTTGCAATATGTGGTCATGAGTGTGCTCATGGATGCACAGTCTTCCATTCCATATCTTTTAAGCATGTCTTTAAGATATTTTGCTTGAGATATGAACATGACTGCCATGGTTTGAGATACTTGTAATCCAAGGAAGTAAGATAACTTTCCTATCATCGACATCTCGAACTCTTTTGACATATTTTGAGCAAACTCATGGCTCATCTTATCATTAGTACTAGCAAAAATCAAATCATCAACATAGACAAGAGTGACTAGTAACTTATCCTCATCCATATTTATGTAGAGATTACTTCCAGCCACCCCCTTCTTGAAGCCTTGTTGTTGTAGATAGTGATCCAATCTTGTGTACCAAGCTCTAGGAGCTTGTTTCAACCCATATAATGTCTTTTTCAACTTACAAACAAAGTGTTTTCTTTCTGCTAGATTAAACCCTTCTGGTTGCTCCATGTAGACTTCTTCCTTGAGTTCCTCATTCAAAAATGTTGATTTTATGTCCATTTGATAGATTTTAAATCCTTTTGAGAAAGAAAATGCCAAGAACATCCTTATAGCTTCCACACGAGCTACTGGAGCAAAGGTTTATTCAAAGTCGATTCCTTCAATTTGTGAATAACCTTTATAAACAAGCCTTGCCTTATTTCTAATGATTTGTCCATCTTCATTCATTTTGTTTTTGAACACCCACTTAGTTCCAATTATATTTTTATCCTTTGGACAAGGTACCAGCTCCCATGTCTCATTCTTCTTGATTTGAGACATTTCTTCTTCCATGGCTATTACCCAATGAGGATCCTTGTTTGAATAAATGTTTTTGGTTCTATCATAGATAGGAGAGCAACATCATTTTTCTTTAGTGTACTTATCATCCTTCTTCGGGTTTGTATCCCTTCATCTATATTTCCAATAATCTGCTCTTCTGGGCGATGTTTTTGGAGAAACTTCATCTTTGAAGGGGTTTGAGATGGTTCTTTTTCCTTGTGTTTTTCTTGATCTTTTTCCTATTTTTCAGGTTCTTCTTCAATGAGAGGGTCAGATTCATGATCTTCAATTTATTTTTCTGGAAGGTCTTCTCAATCTTCACATCAATGATTTCCACTATTTTCTGTAGTCGATTATTGTAGCACTAGTAGGTTTGGCTCCTTGTAGAATATCCATGGAATATCCCTTTGTCAACCCGAGAATCAAATTTTCCTGGAGAGCCATCATTGATTTTTATGAAGCACTTGCTTCCAAAAATCTTGAAGTATTTTACTGAAGCAGGTCTTCCTTTCCATAATTCATAAGGAGTCTTCTCATTATTTGGTCTTAGTTGAGTTCGATTCAAGGTATAAACAACTGTCCTGACTGCTTCTCTCTAGAATTTTGGTTCAAGTCCACTGATATTAACATTGTTCTTGCCATTTCTTGAACTGTTCAGTTTCTTCTTTCAACTACCACATTTTGCTTGGGTTTTCTAGCAGCAGAGAGTTCTCTTTCGATTCCATGTACTTTACAGAATTCATCAAATTCTTTTGATGTGAATTCTCCCCCTCTATCCGTTCTAAGACATTTAATCTTAGAATCCTTTTCATTTTCTACAAGAGTTTTAAGATTCTTAAAACACTCAAATGCTTCGAATTTATATTTTATAAAATATACCCACATCATTCTAGTATAGTCATCAAAAAATAAAGTAAAGTACCTTTCTCCTTGGAGTGCCATAGATCTAGTTGGTCCACATAAATTAGCATGGATGATCTCCAAAGGTTTTGATGTAGAAAACACCTTGGTCTTGTGGTTGGTTCTAGTTTGCTTTCCATGTTGACATGGACCACATACTCCTTGATTTGGCTTGACTAACTTTGGGATGTCTCATATTGCATTAATCTTGCTGATATTGATCAAGTTATCGAAACTTGTATGTCCAAGTCGCTTGTGCCACAACCAACTTTCATCTATTTGACTTAAGTAAAATTTATCTTCTTGAATTTTGTTCAGAATGCAGACGTTCTCTGATGTTCTAACTCCTTTCGCCACAAGTTACCTTGAGGAAGAGTTTCTTATTTCACAATCTTTAGTGCTAAATACAACATTATATCCTTGATCACAAATTTGGCTAACAAACAAGAGATTGTGTTTGAGCCCATTTACTAGCAAAGAACTTTGAGCCTTTCCTTTTCCATTAATAAGGGTAACAGTTCCTTTTCCAGCAATTTTGGCATATCCACTTCCAAAGGAAACATTTCCCTCCTTTTTTTTCAATGAGACAAACTTCCTTTTGTCCCCTGTCATATGTCTAGAGCACCCACTATCCACAAACCAATGATTTTCATCACTGTGAGCACATAGAGCTAGGTCACATTTATCCATGTTGGGATTCTCATTATTTTCTTTTCTTCTTTTAAGGGGGCAATTTTGTTCATTATGTCCATTATCATTACATAATGAGCAAATTGGATCTAATTTGGCCAAGGGATCAAAAGATTTGTAGGTCTTGATTTGCCCTTGCCCTTTGAGGCCATATGGTTTGTTTGTTTGATCCTTCAATTTTGGTGTTTCATTCTTACGGGCCATGCAATGTTTAGCTTGATGACCAAATTTTTTACAATAAAAACAATGCCCAAAAAATATAGTTTTGTACCTATTGTAATATCCATGATTGGAATCAACATTCTTCCTTGGAGTTAATGTCTTTTCATTCTTTGGATTTGAGATGGGTCTTTGATGAAATAATCTTTTTCTTTTGGGTTGCTGGAAAGTATGTCAGCATAGATTTTCGCATTATTCTTAGCACTTGATGATTCTCCTTTAAAACCTATCCCATATTTGTCATGTTGAGGTTTTTGATTATTTAGGATAATGTCAAGTATTTGAGAGATTTCCCAACCCTTTTTGACTTGCTCCAATTACTTCCTCGGAGATACTATTTCGGCTTCACATTCTTCACACATTTCTTCTTTTTCTTTTCGCTTATTTTTCAAGAGATCTTCCCTTCTTTTTGTTTCCTCGTTTTCTACTTTGAGAGAGATGATTTTATTTTGTAATTTCTCATTTTCTTCAATGGAACTCATTAATAATACATCTACATTTCCTTCTAGACCTTAATCGTCATCATTTGTGAATGCCATGAATAATACTTCTTGGCTTCCAACATGATCATTCTCTTCATCTGATTCATCATTACCTCCTTTGTGGTGAGGGAACTGATTAGTTGATTTCTTTTTATGACTACAAATTCACCTTCATCAGACTCATCTTGCTTAGAGAAGAAATTCTTCTTATTGAACCCTTTCTTTTTATATAACATCCTTTTAGAATTTTCCTCACCATCACTATCATGCTTAAGAGGACATTTTGCAGCATAATGACCTATTCTTCCACATTTGAAACAAATAAGATGGTACTTACCTTTAGGTTAGATCCTTTCTTTAGTCTTCGTAAAAATTGCACCAATTCGGATTCAACATCGGAGTCATCACTACTGGTATTTCATTCTTTCCGTTTTTTTATTTTGAGGCCTTGAATGTTGCATCTTTGGAACTTGGGCTTCCTTTTCTCATCTCATAGGCAATGAGGATTCCATGAAGTTCATCCATATTGACAGTATCTAGGTCCTTCATTTCTTCTATATCACTTACTTTGGAGTCAAATCTGTCTGGGAGAGATCTTAAGACCTTTTGAACATTAGTGCTTTCTTCAATGTTTTCTTCCAATCCTTTAAGAGAGTTGACCACTTCAGCTACTCGGAGAATGTATGATGCAATATCTTCTTCATCATCCATTTTCAGTCTTTCAAATTGCCTTCTATGAGTTTGAAGTTGTGCCTTCTTAAATTTGGAGTCCCCATCGTATAAGCTAACTGGCTTATCCCACAATTCTTTGGCCGAGTCACAATTCATGAATTTTGTAAATTCAGAATCAGTGATTCCACTAGTGATGGAATTTAAGGCTTTTGCATTTTCAATGTAAGCTTTCCTTTCGTCTTGATCTGTTGGAAGAGTGGAAGGAGTTGTGTACTCATTTAAAATCAAATGCCAAACTTCAGGTCCAAGGGACATTAAGTAGTAGGACATTCTTTTTTTCCAAAAACCAAAATTTGTGCCATCAAACAGAGGAGGTCTTCCTGACACTTCTTTATTTCTCGTTGTGACTAAGAATCCTTCTTCTAATCGTTAGGCTAATATGAAGAAGTTGGCTCTGATACCAATTGTTGGAAATACTGAGAGAGGGGGTGAATCAGTATTTATTTTCAATTGCTATTTTTACCAGTTAAATTATTTATATTTAGAAGAAAAAATGAGCAAATAGGAATAAATGTTTTTATTAATATAATCTTTACAATAAATCAGGTACAAAATATATAAGGCTCCAATCTGTTGCCAAGCACCAACTTGGTCATTTGTGAGGCTCCAACCTCTAGGGCTCCAACCATATCTTCTCAAGGCACCAACCTTGTGTTTAGGAGCACCAACTCCAAAGGACACCAATCCTTCCAATTATGAGGCACCAACCCCAAGGTTGCCGACCCTATAGTTTGCTTTGTCAAGAAATGTTTTTATTGTATTAAACTGCTCTCAAAATCTTCTTCATTGTGTTATGTCAATCTACAGCTTCACTGCTACATCAATGACAACCTGTCTTCATATGAAGGAGTCTTCACAATTCTTCATATTGCCCACACAGAGTCTGTGAATTTACCTTATGATGATTTCAAATAGCCATCATGATCTCCAATAATGACTCCAAGATCTTTGTTGAGGTAACTGTTTCGAGAGTGACTGCTTCTTATTGTCACGATATCTTACTTCAAGAAACAAACTCACAATCACTTCAATGCTAGTGTTGTCTACTGCTCCCTTCAAACAATGACAGATGAAACTTTATTTCCTTTCATAGAACTGTTCTTTAAAATTGCGTTATGTACTTCTTCCATCAATGAATTTATCATAGGTTTGAGCCTTTTTAAATATTAACCCAATCAACATAATTTAGTTACCTTCATCTTCCGCTGGCCCTTTGTCTTCCTCTGCGCTCACTCGACCTTTAGTTTTCTTTCTACCGTTCGCTCAACCTTTGGCTTCCTTTCTTATGCTAATTCACATTCATGAGTCGTGAACTGTCCTTCTTCTCCACATGGAGGTCCAACATGCCATGTCATCACCTTTAATCCCTCAATCACAATTTCATAAAAAATCGGAGGTTTTACAAGTGTGCACATGCTTTGTCTTCTGATGGAGCGGATGCGATATTCAATGAATTGTTTTTAATGAATCCATCAAGTCCACAACTCTATCGCAATCAGAGGTTTTAACATCCCTTTGAAACTTGTGACACTGTGGATGCGATATTACATTAAACAGTCGTTAATAAATCCATCGGGTCCATAGCCTTATCGCAACCGACGGTTTGCGGGACTTCGACTAGCACATGGATTAAAAATGGCCTCAACCCCTGCAGTTGACCATGATATAAGGGTTGACTATGAGATCGACGGCTAGGATTGAGTGTGGGACTTCAGCCATGATCAAGGAAGTCTGTACTTTCCTACCCTCGCTCTTCTGATATTTGTTGCTCCTGTGACTTCTCTTCACTCTTCCGCTCTTCCGATAGTTTTCTTTTTTACTCCTTTGTTATCGTTGTTCAATTGTTGTTCAATTTCTCTTGTTGCTTTACTGGATCTGTTGCGTCATTTTCTGTTCAATTGTTGATCAATTGACCTCCTGCGTCATTTGTTGTTCAATTGTTGTTCAATTGATGTTAAATTGTTGTTCAACTGACCTCCTGTTGTTTAATCCACTTGGGTCCTCCCATCATATCATCATATATCAAACTTTCATCACTATGAGCATTATGATTAATGGGCATCAATGGGAAATCATGTATCAAAGAATTTTCCATCATAAACACTGCTATATTGACATCAATGACAACCTAGATTAACAATGCACTAACAGATGTGTGTTAATGATAGTAAAATGCAGGGAGTTGCATGGCAAGAGAGATTGCCATGAATTGTGAAGAAGGCTCAAGTTGAGATTTCCCTTGGATGCACTAGGAACCATGGGGATTGAGTCATGGTGTTTGTTGCTAGTCTTATGTTTTTGGTCTTTTGTGATTTTCTTGTGCTTGATTTGCATATTTGTTTATGTCTAGAGTATGGCCATACCACTTTGTTTGCAGAGTCGTGTTGTTATTGGTTTTCATGATTTTCTTCTTGTTTTTATTCTCGTTCTTGCCTTTTATGTTTTTAGTCTTGGGAATTGGTTGGGAAAGAGGAAACTTGATGGAAATCGAGAGAAGACGTGTGGTACCCAATCGATGATATAAGACCCAGATGAAGCTTTGTACATGAGTAAGCGTAGCAAAAGGTAAGACTATGACACTTCGTTGAATTGGTTGGGTCCATTGTGGTAAATGGATAGTAGCAGTGTAGACACAAGAAATGTAACCATAAAAGGTAAAGTAAATGGATCAAAAGGGTCATATGCTTTGGCTATGTTGGGAACTATTTATCTCAATGCATGTTCATGAATAAAGGAATTTCTCTTAACATAGACCTTATGTTATCTTGTAATTATGTTATGATCATGATTATGTTGATGTTTATATATGTATACATCAATGTATGTATTTCATGTTTGACATAGTTGTCATAGATCATGATTATTAATGCTAACATTTATATCTATACATGTATGTATGTATGTCGTTGACTGACTAGATCATTAGTATTCTATGTTGATGTTTATGTATATGTATGTATGTATCCATGTATATATGCCATTGTCTGAGAGGTCATTAGGAATCATTCTCGTAGAGGAATGATTTCTTATGTAGGAGAATGGCATGATGAGGTTCCTAGTCTTACGAGGAATCAATTGGGAAACGTAGTCATGACAAATATATGAGGTCAATATCATGTGAATATGAACTTATATTGTATGCTTCTACTATGCATATGCTTATGTTATGGAAAGGTCATATTGAGGGATACATCAACAAAGTGAAAGAAGTGTGGTATGTAGCATGCTAGGATAAGCATGGATAAGACACTGGAAACAAGGTTTCTTGGTAGAGGTAGCGTAGTTTCATATGTGTGGCATTATTGTTGTAGATATATTGTATATGTTGTACATGTTGCATCTACGATGTGTACACATGCGATGTTGTGTATACATAGTGTGTGTACATATTGTTTATGCAGTGTTATGTACATGATGGTACAAATAGTGGTGTATGAATGTTTCATATTCAATATTGGGTATAGATGGTGCTATGTACATGTTGGATATGTGATATTGTGTACATATTGTACTGTGTGCATGATGGATATGCGGTGGTGTGCATATGGTGCTATCAGCATGTTGGATATGCAGTGTTGTGTACAAATGATGCTATGTACGTGTTGGATATGCAGTGCTATGTACAAGTGGTGTTGCGTGCATATGGTACATTAGTACTATGTACATATGGTGTGGGGTACATGATTGTACAAGTGGTGTCGTGTGCGTGTGGTGATGTGTACATATTGTACAAGTGGTGTTGTGTGCATGTGGTGCTATGTACATGTTGTGCATATGGCGGTTTGTACATGTGGTGTCGCGTACATGTCATGTGTGTGGTACTGTGTGCATGTGGTATTATGTATGCATTGTATAGTGGTGTAGTGTGCATGTGGCAGTGTGTACACGTTGTGTAGGTGGTTCCATGTACATATGATGTTGTGTGCAGGTGGTGCCATGTACATGTGATTTTGTGCACACGTTGTGCATGTGGTGCGGTGTTTTGATAAAGGAAAGTGTTCCCTCTGCGGACAAAGGCAACCCCTCTAGCCCTAGAGTGGGTCTAGTCATAGCAAAGACAAAACAACAATCGATTCCCTTAAGTAGTCATCCTTAGAGGCCTACCTCAAACTGGTGGTTGATGTTTTTTCCGTTGCACTGCTCTAGCTTCCGTTTCTTTCTCCTTAGCGAGCAATCAACCTAAAACACCACAGGAAAACAACAGAGAATGTAACCAAGAACAACAATGATCTATTTACTTATAAAGTCAAGAAATCCTAAGCTATCAAGTAAATTGTGCACAACATATAGGAAATCATCATTGATTGTATTAAAATGAATCAAGAGCAAAGCTTACAACCAAGTCTTGATGTCGCAAGCCTTCTCAGAGGGTCCAACCAATATGTTTCTTCAAGCATTCACTCTCAAGAATGGGTCTCCCAAATAGATGATATCTGTCTCTCACTCACAAGCTCTAATACAAGGTTAAGGCACTCCACAACCTCTTACTAAACTATTAGCAATCCCACACTTGTCACACTCACACCAAAGCTATCTACTCTGCTAAAACAAGAACTAGCAATCAGCAATCCAAGAATTAGGAACTCAAAAAACTAGCAGATCATAGCAATGGTGAGTGCTTTTATAGGAGGAGGAGTCTCCATGAAATGAGGGGGAAGGATCTTATCCTCAAGGGAGGTTTCATAAAAGGTGGAACCACCATCCCAAAGGCAGAAAGGCAACCCAAACTAACCCAACAACCAGCTCTAGAAACATCCAGAAGGCCGATTGTTTGAACTAATTTTCCAAATCTGGATCATCGCAAGTCATGAACTAGGGACTAGTGACGACATCACAAGGAGACAATGCATTTGGACCAATCGTTGCGCTTTTTAAGGTTTACTAGCGACGATGCAGGAACTTAGTCAAAAAGGGTCAAGATTCAGCATTAGAGAGCATTTGCTTAATCTTCTTGCATGAGTGGGAAGATATGGACATGTTTATTTGATGTATGACACAACAAAGGGACTGAGATGAGGACAGTGACAAATTACTGTGTAACAGGTGTACCGCTGGTACTGTGTACATGTTGTACATATGGTATTGGTGTACGTGTAGTATTGTGTGCATGTCATCCATGTTGCGTTATGGGCATGTGGTATTATGTATGTGCTCCATGTAATCGTGGTATTATGGCGTGTGTACTCATTGTGTTGTACTCTGTGTAGGTACATGTATTGGGTGGTATTGCACCTCGAGTATAGATGGATGCACTGTGTTGTACATTGGTTGTAGGTGTAGGAGTTGTGCACCCGGTGTAGGTGCATGTATTGCATGGTATCGTGTGTCAAGTGTGGTCATATGTGTGTGACGCACACTATGCGTATGTGCGCCTAGTGGAGGAGAAGGCACTGGGATTTTGTTTCATGTGGCAACTAATTTGGTGTGTGTACAAAATAACAAAAGCAGAAGTAAGGATCAATGAAGGACAGGTATTGGTTTTGTATTTCAGTTTTATTATGCATGTGACTTATGATTCTTGTCTATGATGATTACATGTGAATTATGATTCTCGTTTATGATCTATGATTCTGATTTATGATCTATGATTCTGATTTATGATCTATGATTCTGGTTTATGATGGTTACATGTGATTTATGATTTTGATCTATGATGGTTGTGTTTTGAGAGCTAACCTTATGTGATATTTTTATACATGTTGATTTGGTCAAAGATGCTAGTTTGACTTCTTGTGATAGGAAGCGAACAGGATTCCGAGTGTACCTTATTGACAAACTACCAATGAGGTGTGGCTTGAAGTTTTAACAATTATTGTGAATCTAATGGAAGTTATGTCCTTGGTACTAGAAGCATGAACATGCCCAGTTGGGTGGTTGAAATAGACTGCAAGAATTAGCAGCAACAGTGAAATAAATTAGAAATGTCACAGTATGTTGGTAGAGCACTTCAAAAGCAGGGCCATTATGGGACACTGGTACCCAATAGTGTTCATTGATTTCCATGAGCATGTTATGACCAATATGATGTATTGAGGCAGGTATATGCCTTGGTTTTTGTATCGTCCGATGCGAGGAAGCCTTGCTAAGGGATGGACTGCCTGAGATGGGGGTGTCAGTGGAACTTGGAAGGTGAGTGACTGCATGGAAGGGATTGATTGATTGCCTGAGGGACTGTGTAGCAGAGAAGGAAGGTTGGGGATGCATATGTTTTGGTCATTAGCATTTCTAGATGGAATCAAATGCAAATTGGGAGTGCACCCTGGAACAATGAGTCGGTAATTGTTTGTTGAGAGGAAAAGTGGCGCGGGATTATAGTGTTGGACATTGGATGCAGATTTGACCATGCAGTGGATTCTAGACTTCCTGGGAAGGAGGTGGATCCTGGTATTACTTTGAGGGTGTATGTGTGAGCCTCTAGATTCCCTTGTTGCGGATGCAGGAATCCTTTTGTTTTATTTACTTGTTGAGAAAATATGCGTATGTGTATATGTATATGTGGTTATTGCAAATACTGTAATGAGTTGAGTTATAAAGCTCCAGTATGCGGTATGTTATCATGTTGTCATGATGTTTTGATTTTGAGAAGGTCCTTCATTGTAAATACTGCAACAAGCTATGCTATAAAGATCCATGGGTGATATGTTTTGTTTTCAGCAGTCTTGTTGGTTAGAGGTGTCATTGAACACCGAGGACGGTGTTCCCCCAAGGGGGGGGGGAGGGGTTCTGTAACAGCCCTGGTGAAGATTCCATGTAAAAATATATAAATACCACGGATGATGGGACACATATTCCAAGTTGAATGGTGGGAAAGACATCCTAGTGTGTATTCATTTGGTTGTTTATAGCTAATGAAAGTGGCAAAGGCAATGGCTAAGGCATTATTTTGGCACATTTATTTATGAAAATAATGGAAATAAGGAAAAAAGGAAGGTGAAAGGTCACATGTTGCATATGAGGAGGAAATTGAAGGAAAATAATGGAAAATGAAGAAAGTAGATTCCTCATTAATAAAAAGGCTTCTGGTGATCAATGGGCAAGACTTGGTCAACTCGGTTTTGGATCTCTCTCATTATTCTCTCTCTCTCTCATACTCTTGGACACTTTTTCTTGGACCATTTTGGCATTGGAGCAAGAAAGGCAAGAGGAAGCAAAGATCAAGCAGGGAAAGTCAGGATCAAGCAGCTACAACAAGCTTCATTGCAAGTATCAACTTGCATGTGTATTTTCCTTACTAGATTTGGCATGCATGGGATTGCATGTGTTTCTTTTCTACCATGGCATGGGTATTCCCAGGTGTGACAGTATTTTCAGCCTAGGCTTTCCATTTCCTGATAGATTTGATGAGATGGGTTCTCTGATGCATTTTGTGGGGAATGGCCAAATTGGATTCGAAGATGAGTGAGGTGGATCTCCAAATTGACAAACACATGGTGGTAGTGATCCCTGAACCGGACTAAGGATGTGTTATCACTCAGGTTTTTCCCTGCTTCCGAAAGGGAATACGGTCGAGGTAACCACTGACCAATCTTTTAAATACAAGTTCTAGCCTACCTGCAGCCAGAGAGGGCTCTCTCTTTATAGTTTAGCTTTGTTGATGAATGTTTTTAGGCTAGTTATGGTGTACTATTTTGTTTGAATTTGGTGGGTTGGTGAATTCAGATAGAACTGAGATACAGATCATAGGACAGTTTGTTCCATTGGGCAATGGAGTTGAGGTATTTGTGCTACTGAAAGTAGATTTATGAAGACAGAATGTTGCTGCAGAGCCAGATAGGCATATGTGAAGAAATTTTATCAGATTTTTTGATGAAATTATGGAATTAGTGAGTGAAAGGAAATTAAGAATCTTTCACTATGCTAACAGAGAAAAATGAAATTATTGCTTAAGAGCAGTTAAGAATTCTTAAACAATTTTCACCATGACAGAATTAGTGTAGACATGAGCAATCAAGAATTCATATCCATGGCTAATCCAGAAGAAAACATATTTAGAAATAGAGATTGAACATAGGGTGTTTCAAAACAAGTCCTAGGCTATTCTTTTTCTCTACTTGCTAAGATTATGAAAACGTAAGAATTATGGAATACACAGAAAATACATACACAGTTAAGAGAAACTTATTGCTTCAGCAAATGACACAGGAATTCTGCAACTGAAACAAAGCTATTCATATCCATATTCAGACAGCATAAGAACCAGAAATCTCCATCAGCAATTTGTATTATCAAAAAATGTCTCCAAAATACAATAGAGATCTTCAGAAAGAATTACACTCAACCGACCCTCAATGCGTTATCTAAGGGGATATATATACAAAATAGGGTACAAAAGATCTCAGTAGAGAGTTATTGTGCAATAAATTGCACCACCAACTCTCTTACAAAAAGTAAATGAAAACATAAATATAGCATTTAATGCTGAGATAGCTGCTATCTTTCTGTCAGACAGCTTTTGACTTTATGGCTCTGGAAAGTGGGTTGTAGTTGTGCCTTTAACTCTGCGTTAATTGAGCCTGCTGTCTGGGTGCATTGCTGAGTCACTTGTACGGCTGCTTGCTGTACCTGTGTGCTGATCTGCCTGCTGACCTGTGTGCTGACCTGTACCGTGACTTGAAAACTTTGATTTTTCTCAAAAAAGGCAAAAGCAAAGTGGAATTATCTGGGCAAAATCTCCAGCATTGCTTGCCACCAATCAGCTGGAGGTAGTTGATGCCTCCTCATTTTCACTAGTGTTTCATCTATCTCTATATGTCTGTAAAAGTTTGGAGGGACTTCAAACAGATGATTTATTTCATGTTCAATAAAGAACAGATTTTCTAGCTTGTCATAGAGAGACTGCCTAGAGGGAGGGCCTGCTTCTTCTGTGGAGCTGCTGGATGTTGTTATATGATTTTCAACATAATTGTTGATCCTTGTCATATATTGATTATATGACAGCAGTTGTCCTGTGCCAGTCACTAGGCTTGGAAGTCCTTTGTCCTGCAGTATAGTCATTTTTGCTCTAAATTCATCAATCTCTGCTTTCATCTCCTGACATTTCCTCTCTAGAGTTTGAGTAAAATTCCTCAAGGTCAATACCTTTTTGGTTGTCAGGATTGTATCTGTTCTTATGCTTATTTCTAGAGCTGCCAGTTCCTCTCTAGTGCGGTTATTGAGGAAATGTATCATTCTGGTGGCCTGCTCGGGCATTATTCCCAGGGCTGTCCTGGCTCTTTGTATTTCTACATGAGCCACATCTATCAGCTCAACCTACTCAAAAATTGCCTGAATGGACCTCCATTGGTCCTGTATAGATTGGCCAATTTTGGCCCAAATAATCTTCTTTACTAGGGTTTTACCTAGCAGCAATTCACTTTCTAGATTTTTTACTTTGGCCTCTAAGGCCTTTATTTCTCTTTGTTTCTCTGCTACTGTCATTTTTGATTTATCATAACTGGTCTCCAGCTTGGCCAGTTTTTCCTTGGCAACATTTATTTCAGTTACCTGAGTTTCAAGCTCTTTAACAGCTTTCATCAACTCCTCCATGCCCATGCTGGATTCTGTTGCTGCTGTTGCTTCTGTTGTTGCTCCTGTTGCTGATGTAGCTGTGGTAGGTGCTGGAATAACAGGAGGGGCTACTGTTGCTTGTGTGGGAGGGGCAGGTCCAAGATTTGTTGATGTTTGAGGGGGCTAGGAGGTTGATTCCCCTTGCTTTTCTTGCAGTGCTTTCTCTAATTCTGCCTCCATTTGTAATATTCTTTGGTTCATTACCAGAAGCAACTCCATAGCATCATCTACTTGCTTTTCTTTTGCAAGTTCTGTTGTTTGAGGGTGAATGGTAGGAGGCAATTTTGCCTGCCTTCTTAGTGCAGCTATGTCATCCTCTTTCTTCTTCATAAGGGCTCTAACACCCTTCGGATCCTTTGGGTCATGTCCCAAATCAACTATTATGTCCTCCAGAGTTTTTATTCTATTGTCCTTTGCAGAGGAAGACAACCTTTCAAAATCAAGCTGTCTGTTTGTGTTCTTTAGGGCTTCCTTTAGCTGATGGGCCAGCATTTCCCTGTCAGCAAGTGTTGCATACACCATTTCCCCGGTCTGTTTGTGCAGCTCAATCTGATCCATGGGGTGTATGTCTTTGGAAAAGACCTCCAGGTTTGTTCTGTAGTAATCTGTTGGGGTCTTTGGATGTGGGACTTTAGGCTTCAGATGGGTGAAGATCATCTTTTCTTCCTTCAGATCATAGGCAGCCATCAGCCTTTGTTTTTTGGCTGGAGTTGTCTTCAAGAATTTCTCATAAAGTTTCACTCTCACCAATTCATTTTGTGCCTTGATCTCTATGAAGCCTTCTTTGACTGCAGCTGGTTTCTTGCCCTGTTGTCTTGAGGAGGACACCTCTATGGTATGCTGCTGGGCCTGTTCTAGCTGAAATGAGCTAGTGGCAGTCTGCTGGCTTGTTTTCCTTTCTCTGTTGTGGCTTTCTGCCCGTTCTTCACTTATGTCTCCTTCTTCTGTTTCAGGGTCTATTCTCGGCCTCTTGGCTTTTGGTTGTTGTGATGACCCTGTTGGAGGTGTGACCTCCTCTCTGTCTCTCTTTTTTCCTCTCTCATCATTGAGAGGAGTCTGCAAAACTGGGATTTGAGGTTGTTCAGTTTGTTGTGGAGGGGCTTGCTCTGATTGTTGATCCTTTGATGTGTTGGGCTGCCCTGTCTCTACTTGTTGTTGTTCATCCATCTTCTCCTTTCCCTTTGTTGTAGTTGTTGTTGCTGGAGCTTGTTGGGTGTCCTGTACAGCTGGAGCAGTAGAAGTGCCTTCTCCTACTTGGACTGGTTGTTTGA
>APFE031297860.1:227333-240958 GCA_000404065.3 Pinus taeda
AGTTATAACATAGAACTCTATAATTATTTCACATGTATAACATAAAACACACATATATAACATAACATGTAATATAACTATAACTATATAACTATTTAAATATAACTATATATATTTAACTAGAATATAAGGGAGCTAGAGTTCCTGATCTAGTTTTCATCGCGGCGTACTGGTCTAGCAGACCTTTCTCAATGCCTGCCCTCGTCACTACTTCCCTAACCTTCGTTGTCATCGACTGACCGCCTTCCTGCCCCTATAACATAGAACTCTATAATTATTTCACACGTATAACATAAAACACACATATATAACATAACATGTAATATAACTATAACTATATAATTATTTAAATATAACTCTATATATTTAACTATATTATAAGGGAGCTAGAGTTCCTGATCTAGTTTTCATCGCGGTGTACTGGTCTAGCAGACCTTTCTCAACCCCTGCCCTCGTAACTGCTTCCCTAACCTTCGTTGTCGTCGACTGACCACCTTCCTACACCCTTCCCTGTTGTTCCCTTCCCATTTTTTCCCTAACCACGGTTGTTTCCAGTAGCGCATTTACCTGGTCAGTATTACCCTTCGCCATTCAACCTTCCACCATTCACCGTTTGGACTCTGCAGGTAGTTTTCAGCTAAAGGCTATGGCAATTATGGAGGATAACCTAGACTATTCAGCTAACTCGTCAGAACGAGAGCCCATTTGGACAGAGGCCAGGACCACCCTCGAAGGTTTTTTCTCATTTGAAAACAAGCTCACCGAGGAAATTGATTCACTCCCTGCCATTTCTAGCCCTCGGTTCAAGTTTGTTTCGCTGCCAGAAGACACCCCTATCGACCCAAAGCTTGTTTCGCAGCCTATTCCTCCTTGCACCTTGGCATTTGATGTGCCTCAGGCTGCCCCTATTGATCTAACCCTAGGTGCAGCCACTGCATCGTTCCCCTCCTTGTCGGGCTCCAACAAACCCTTGCCTAATCCCCCCTCGACCTCGGCCTCTCTGGCATCCACCTATTCCACTTTTCTTACCCTGGTGGGCCCCTTGCAAGACAATTTCACTCGCATCAGCTCCATTCCAGGATTTTTTGCATCCATTCCATCTGACCCTACTAGGGTTTCATCATCTCTGGCTCAACAGGCTTCGGTCCTACCTGCTGCAGCGACCTCTGGGTTAAGAGAAGGGACTAAGAGGAAGCAGAGCTTCAAGCTCAAGAATTGAAAAGTTTTCTTGAAATTCTCTGAGGATACCCCATTACTGGAGTCAATGGAGTCGTCGGAGCATGTCCTGGTGGGTCGGGTCAGAGGCAGACAATACAGTGTGGAACGCCTGCAAAAATGGACCATGGAGGTTTGGGGACACCATCTCAGCGACCCCCCCAGAGTACAGACTTTTGTAAAAGGTTGATTTGCAATGCGCTTCAGTTGCTTGGCACATACCAATTGGGTCCTTTAGACATTTTGGCACATCGACCAAGCCCCTGTACTGCTACAGAGGTGGACTCCTTTATTCGATCCTGAACAAGAATGAGTGGATGTTGGACCTATTTGGGTTCGCCTCCCAAGGCTCCCATTCCACTTTTGAACAGAAGAAATCTTCAGGAGGATAAGGAACGCTCTTGGAAATTACCTCACATATGATGCCTCTTTCCTAACTACGGGGCGTATGGCATATGCTTGGATCCTTATCCATATGGACCTTTTGGATGGTGTTATAGAGCATATTAATATTTAGTGGAGGAATATTACTAGATGACAGATCCTGGACTACGAGGGCATCCCATTCAGGTGTCGGAGGTGTCACAGAGTTGGGCATGTGTTCAAAGATTTCCCCCTTAATGGTGGTTCTACCAGGAAAAATCAGAGGCAGGGGCCATTAAACAAAGAAGGTTTCGACCAAGTGGAACAGCCACAACCCTCGGAGGAATTGCCTCGGCATGTTTCGCCTGTCAGAAGGTCTGAAACTCACTCGGTCCCACTAGCTACGATTGCTCCTCCTGCCAAGTCCTCTCAGAAGAAGTGTGGAAGGCCACCACTTCGTCATCCTCCTCCGTCATCAAATCCTGTCCGGTCTGCCTCTAGTGATTCCTTCGACTCGGTTATGAGCACCCCTCTTTCATCTTCCTCTGACTGTTGCACTTTTGTTAGCAAATTTTTGTCTTCTGGATTCTCAATAAATTTGGGTCATGGGCCAGTTTCATCCGCTCCCCCTACCCTGGTCTCTTGTGACATCTCCCCCTCTCTCCCTATCATCGCTCCCACCCCCCCTCTCTATCATCCTCTCCCCCTTGCCCTCCGTCTCCATCCGCCATCATCCCTGTTTCGACAGGGTATCAGACCCGTTCGAAGGCCAAGAGACAAGTGGTGGATTTCATTGGCCTAGATATTATCTCTCCCCCCCCTTCACAGAAGCTCCACCGAGGTTTCCCCCCTTCTTTCTCCAAAGCACAATCTCAAGCAGGCGATGAAATTGTTGCTAATAAATAGTCCACTATCCTTGTGGTCCTTAGAGCTAGAGACACCCCCTCGGAACCCCCTCCATGAAGATTCTCTCATACAACTGTCGTGGGCTCGCTACGCTTGAGAAAAAACTAGAACTCCGTCGTTTAGTTCAATCCAACCGTCTTGATATCATTTTCCTGCAAGAGACTCTTGGCCCCACCACTGACATCTCTAGACTCCTGGAGAACATGTTCCTGGGGTGGAAGTTCACTGGTCTTGATGTACAGCGGACATCTGGAAGTATATCCTTCGGATTTAATGCTCGGTCAATTAAATTGATCAATTGTTGGGGTGGGGCTGGACATATTGAAGTAGACATCTTTTCTGCAGACCTTGGCATGAATTTTAGAATTTTGAATATCTACGGGCCATGCCACAATCGACCGGAATTTTGGGACAACCTCCTTGGTTCGGATTCTTTCTCAGTTGACCACCTGATTTTGGGTGGCGACCTTAATTTTTCTATTGGACTCTCGAAGTCCCTGGGTCACCGTGCCCAGAGAGATATACTCTTAAATTATTTTTCATTCACTCTGGATGCTCACCAGCTGATAGACATTCCCTCAACCAAGATCCAAGATACTTGGAGAATAATTGGACTGGGGAGGACAGCTTGCTCGTAGATTGGATTGTTTCCTTGTCAAATAAAGCTTACTTAACTTGAGGCTCGGTCTTAGACAATGGGTCAGATCAGGAGGGATCTCTGATCACCTTCCCATCTTTATAGAAATTGATAGAGGAAGATCAAAGCCCAATGGACCTTTCAAGTTCTGTTCAGCTTGGCTCAAAGAAGCTTCCTACATCAGCATAGTCTTAGACTTCTGGAAAGCCAATCCTCTGGGTGCCAGAGGCAATTATACTAAGGGATTCCTGTGTAACCTTTCATCACTGAAGCGACTGTCCAAGCAATGGGCACACTATAAGAGGACACAAGATGACCTATCATTGAGACAAATTGAAAATGATTTGTTGATTTTCGAAAATGAATAGGGGGGGCTTTTCACCTCTACTGAACATAAGGACAGGATAACATCCCTATGTTCTGCAATAGAAAACATTCTTAAAGCCCATGAGGAAGTCTGGCGGCTAAGGAGTAGTGTGATATGGCTACAAGAAGGGGATGCTAACACAAAATTCTACAATAATTTTATAAATGGCAAAAAGGCTATTAATACTATTTGGCAGCTCCCGAATGATGATGGTACTACTGCATATACTTTTCCACAGTTAGCCTCTCTTGCATCTTCTCACTTCAAGAGAGATTTCAGGGCCCCTCGAGATGCAAATCTTGCTGATATTATTAGGGTGGCCCAAAACTTCCCACGGTTCGTGGAACAAGAAGAGGAAGAGTATCTATCCATGGAGGTCACCTTGGATGAACTGGAGGCCACATTGAAGTGGTTCAAGAAGGACAAAAGTCCTGGACCGGATGGCTAGACCATTGAGTTCTACTTGGCCTTCTTTGATGTCCTGGGTACAGATCTGCTACATGTTATTGAGGATTCCAGAACCAATGGTAGAATTGAGCCTTCCATCACCTCGACCTTTATTTCCCTTATCCCTGAGGCCAACAACCTCTCCTCCCTTGATGAGTATCACCCTATCTCTCTCTGTTACTGCCTATACAAGATTGTTGCCAGAATCATTGCTAATCAGATGAGACTCGTTCTTTCCAAGCACATCTCTTCAAGGCAATTTGCCTTCCTACAAGATAGTAAAATTCATGAAGCTGTTTGTACTGCCCAAGAAGTACTGCACTCGCTCCATTCTAGGAAAAGCAAAGGCATGATTCTTAAATTGGATTTACCTAAAGCCTTTGTCTGAGTAAATTGGCTATATATCAGAATGCTACTAACTCATATGGGGTTCCCCTATAATTTCATTAAATGGATCATGAGTTGTATCTCTAACATATCTTTTAGTGTCCTAGTCAATGGTAGTGCATCCCCATTTTTTTTCTCGGAGTGGGGACTTAGACAAGGCTGCCCACTTTCTCCCCTTCTCTTCCTTCTTGTCATGGAAGGTCTCAGCCAGAATATAAAGGTGGAGTTCAGAGGTTGCAGACTTCAAGGAATCAAGGTCACTGACAACTGTCAGCTCACACATCTACTCTTTGTGGATGATATTCTGATTTTTCCGAATGGAAGTATTGGTGATCTGACTTGCATCAGATCCATTTTCTCATTATTCATGTCAGCAACTGGTATGGAACTAAATAAGCACAAATCTACGTTGACCGCGACTACTTGCACACAGCATGAGATACACTTTGCTCTCCAACGATTTAGATTCACACTGTTGAGTCTTACTAAAGGTCTTAAATATCTGGGGTACAAGTTAAAGCCTCTGGGCTATGGACTTGCTTATTGGGTTTGGCTCGTTACTAAATTGGAAAAAAGGCTCAATATTTGGTATCTCAAATATATCTCTCGATCTGGTCACCTCACTCTCATTAAGAGTGTTTTGGAAGCTACTCCTGTGTACTGGATGTCCCTGGCCTGGATACCTAGTGGAATCCTTTCCAGAATCCAATCCCTTTGTTGCAGATTCCTTTGGGAAGGTAGCCAACCAAGTAGGATATTTGCTTGGGTAAATTGGGAAGCTTTGAATTTTCCCAAAAAATGGGGAGCTTGGGGACTCAAAAAACTTGAGGATTTCTCCACTAGTCTTGCGGCAAAATTTTGTTGGCACCTGCTCACAGGTGATAGTCTCTAGACCAAGGTGTCAATATCTAAATATATCACTCCTCTACATACTCTGGACTGGATCAGGAGTCCTACCGGACATTCAATCGGGATTTCGACACTTTGGAAGGCTGTTATCAAGGCCATGGAACCCATCAGGGCGGGTCTCACTTGGCGAATTCATTCAGGTCTCAAAGTTCGGGTCGGTATCGACCCGTA
The DNA here is from genome assembly GCA_000404065.3 of Pinus taeda. Classification (NCBI taxonomy): domain Eukaryota; kingdom Viridiplantae; phylum Streptophyta; class Pinopsida; order Pinales; family Pinaceae; genus Pinus; species Pinus taeda. Next base: position 232,736 of record APFE031297860.1, read on the forward strand.
GATTGGATGCAAGAATTCTCACAGCCTTCCTGCTAATCTCATACAGTTGCTTCATGATCAGAATTTCACTCACATTGCTCATATTGCTGATAGGGAGAACACCTCCATCCTACATCAGGCTTGGAGATTGGCACATTAACTTAACATCCCCCCACATTGGCACAATCTATGGGAGGAGTACACTCAGACCCTCTCTGAAGCCCATATCTGCATATCTGATGATGAAAATGAGATTGTTTGGGCCCACTCGAAATCTGGTAGATACGCTCCAAAAGTTGGCTACCTTATACTAGCAGAGTCGAGGAAGCCACAAAATCTGGAAGACTGATGGTAACATCTCTAGAAGTTGAAGGCTCCCCCACGATCCAGATGACTTATGTGGTGCATCTTACATAATAAAATCCCTACTGGGGACAATCTCATCAAGAGAGCGCAATATGGGCCACACTAGTGTTATCTTTGCAAAAGAAACAATGAATCTGTTTTACACCTCTTCCTAGAATGTTTGGAAGCTCGTCGGCTATGGGAACTAGTCATCCCAATTGTTGCCCCTTCCGGCTCTTGGACAGCCGCATCTTTTATCGTTGCTTGGTACTCCTGGTTTTCCTCCTCTACCTCTCCCAAGCAGCGCAATCTCCCGATCCTGACCTACTGGGCTATTTGGATTGCCCACAACACCCTCATTTTCTAGAACCTTACCCCTCTTTTGCCTATCATTGCAGCTAAAGTACTGGCTGCTTACGCCCTCATCCCCGATGACCCTCCTCCCCATCGACCCCGTGTAATTACTCCCAAACTAATTGATGACAGTAAATCGTGGGCATATTTTGACAGGGTTGCACAGGACAATAGCTGTGGGGGGGGGGCATTTTGCACATCACTGATTTAGTTTGCTGATAGGACTTAGGAGGGGCACAAATAATTTTGCAGAGCTATCAGCAGCTAAATATCTTATACAATTTGCATTGGAGAAAAATTGCAGAGACCTTCAACTATTTGGAGACTCCAAAATTGTTTGTGACTGGTTAAATAAAAATGCAAAATGCTCTACATACAATAAGTCACATTCTAGAGGAGGCCCTGAGACTGATTGCATATTTTGACACATTTACTTGTAATCATATTTTCAGGGAGCGGAACACAGCAGCTGACGACCTTTCCAAAGAAGCTGCGCTCCAAGAGCCAGGCACTCTGATGATTCGGGAACAGCGTGATGATGCTCATTATCAGTATTATCACCGACCATTTATGGACTTTCAGGCATAAATTCACATAATTTTTTATTTTGTTTATTCACGTATATATATATTATCTCTTGGACAGCTTTGGTTTTACAATTTTTGTTTATTCTAGTTATCTCTAGTAGTTACCTCCCTGCGTGGATCAAGGTAACAACATATTAGTACTCAGCTCTCTTGTTGATGACTACTTGTCATGAATATGTTCAGCATATGCATATGCATCTACAAAATGTAATTTCTTTTTATAAATGAAATTACAGTTTTTCTTAGGGGAAAAAAACTAGATTTTAAAGTTATAACATATCACATAGCTAGAGTTCTATATATATTATTTATAACATAACATAAAATTTTCTATAACTATTTAACATAACATAACTTGTTATTTAACATTTAAAACATAACATAAAATTAGTTAACATAACATAGTTCTATAATTATAAAAGATAATATAACAAGTAACTAGAACTACATAGTTTATAACATAATTATATATTAACTAGATATATAATTTAATTATTATACTATAACATCATATATATAAGATAGTTTTGTAACTCAATATTCAAATCGGCCTGAGGAGTCTCAGCAAAGATGATTCTTCGGGAGCGCGCCGGTTTCGGTTGACTAGAGTAGGGCTCCTGTAGAAACCGCAGGCGCATGAGGGTTTTCACTGTTTTACTCGCCGTTTTTCTCCACCGTTGCGCCCTGTTTCCGCGTCGTTTTCCCCGTCGTCCTAGCATCGCAGTCGTCCATTCCGTTCCAGCTAGCAAGATGGAAGGTCACATGGAGACCGACCTAGTAGACTACTCCGCGGATCTGCTCGAAGACCAGGTCATTTTCGATAACCCTAATCTCTCTATGTCGGTTTCACGCATTCCGGGGGAATCGGTCTCTTTCCCGCAAGACACCTCGCCTGTGGTCTCTTTGCCAGATTATATACCGGAGCCATCGGCCTCTGCACAGTTTTTTGATCTCTTGCCGGGCCTGGAAGCCCCCCCGGTCCCCTGGTACCCTCCATATCCTATCTACCTTCTCGCCTCATCAGCTATCCTTTGATCCGCACCCGCCCCTCTCCACTATGCTTCAAACCCCTTCGGTGGCAGCCCCTATTTATGGACTACAAGCTCCCCCTGTGTCAGGGTTTAGGGCGTCTGGCTGTTTCGAAACCTCGACGGTTCATGTAAGGGCCTCAAAAACCACATCTCCTGAGGGAATACAAAACCCCTTCATGGATCATCCCTCGGCTCCGCGCACCAAGAAACAGAAATCCAGGTACAACAAGGCGACGACAAAGGACATTAACATTAGGTTTGGAGATACATAAGCCATCGGGGAAGTGGTAGTTATGGCTCGTACCATTCTGGTGGGACATGTGCGTGGGCGGGCATACTCTGCCAACAGCCTGACACTATGGGTAAAGGAGATCTAGGGAGGGCTGCTAAAAGAATTACCAGAGGTTCATGTTCTCCCCCGTGGATGGTTCTCACTTCATTTTGCCAAAGAAATCTACACGGATCTGGTTCTGGCAAAGTACTGGCACATTGAAATGGCACCAGTCCTGCTCAAGAGATGGAGTCCTCTTTTCGACCCTGAGCACGAACAGATTGGGGCGGGACCCCTGTGGGTTCGATTGCCGGGTTTACCGCTACAATACTGGAATGAGGAGGTACTCATAAGGATTGGCAATGTGCTTGGCACATACCTGGACCATGACCGCACGTTTGTGGAATCAAAGAAGCGTACGCTTGCTCGTGTGCGCGTTCATCTGGACACAAGAGAAGGGCTGGAAGAAAAAATCACTCTGCATTGGGGCAAATACAGTAGAATTCAGATCTTGGACTATGAAGGAGTCTCGTTTCGCTGCAATCGATGCCATCAGGTGGGGCACCTGTACAAGGATTGTCCGCTCAACAAAAAACCGGAGGAGTCACCTAAGATTACTCCAATCTCGTCCAGAGGTGCCTCTCCTGTTATAACTTGCCAGGCTCAGGGTCCCCCTCCGGTCTCACAGGGCTCTCCTCAAGCTACTCCGTAGAAATCTGGAATCAAGGGATTAAAAGTGTCCTCCCCGCCGATGACCAGGGCTCGGGCAGCAGCAGAGGCTGCTCAGGTCTCGGGTACATCTCTATCCCTATCTCCCTGTTCACTTGATTCTGCATCGATATTGGTTGCATCAAAATCTCATGTATCATCTGCACACTGCATCATATCATCCCCTCCCCTGACTATCTCTTCGGTTCAGCCCTCCATTCCACCATCCTCCTCTTTCTCCTCGCAATCATCTCCCCGTAATATAGCCTCCCATCCTTATGCTCTTCAACCCCGCTCTCACAAAGCTTATCTACCAGGTAGTCAGGTGGGGCTGGGTATCATCCAATCAGGGACGGGACCTATGACCACCAGAGGCAGGAAAACCGAACTCTCAAAAGCTATCAGGCGGGCTGGGGCAGAGGTTGTTTCAGGTCGTCAATCTACACTCGAAGGGGTCCTTAGAGCAATTCCAGCCCCGAGGAGGGTTCCCCCATGAAATTCCTATCGTTCAATTGCAGGGGTTTGGCTAGCCCCCCTAAAAAACTAGCCCTTCAGAGGCTCTTCGAGGTAGAACAGCCTGACATTATTCTACTTCAGGAGACTCTAGGTCCGGCTGAGAACGTCACCCTCTCCTTACAAGCCCTGGCCCCAAAATGGAAATTCATGGTATCCGATGCTATTGGACGATCAGGGGGTCTGGCTATTGGCACCAACCCCAGAACCATCAGAATCGAAGCAGCTTGGGGTGGACTGGGGTTCTTGGGTATTGATATTTTTTCATCAGAGCTTGGAAAATCTCTCAGAATCTTGAACGTTTATGGGCCATGCCAACAAAGGGAGACTTTTTGGAGGCGCCTCCTAAATTTTTCATTATTGGCCCAAGATCACACCCTCCTGGGTGGGGATCTAAATTTTTCTTTGGGATTCAGTGAATCATGGGGGCACTCGGTACAGGTGGACGCCATTACGGAATTCATGAGGAATATTCTGGACCAAAAAAGCTTCATTGATGTCCCCATGCAGAAACCTCAGCCCACTTGGAGGAACAGAAGGGTGGGCTCGGCAGCACTAGCTCGTAGACTGGATAGATTCCTGATGAAGGGTCCTTTGCTTCAGCAATTCCACCATTACAAGCAATGGGTAGGTTCAGGGGGTATATCTGATCATTCCCCCATATATCTGGAGATTTTTGGTCCACACCCGAAGCCAAAAGCCCCTTTTAAATTCAACCATACTTGGATTCAAGATCAGGATTTCATAAAATTGGTCAATGACTTTTGGAAGGCACATCCCATTGACAGAGAGGCTTCCCTGGCAAAAGGGTTCTGTAGCAATCTCACCTTGCTAAAGCACTTAACCATCAATTGGGCAAAGGAAAAGAACAGAAAGGAATATGAACAGCTCACCAACATTGAAGCTGAACTTCATTCTCTACAAGATGACCGGAATTTGGGATTCATCTCGGGGGAGGAAAAACTCGATTGATTGAGCTGGAAAACCAAAAAGCAAACATCCTAAGACTAAGGGAGGAATCCAATAGACTGAGAAGCAGAGCTATATGGTTGAAAGCTGGAGATGAAAACTCAAAGTTCTTTCAGAACTATGCAAAAGGGAGGAAAGTCTCAAATTCAATATGGAACCTACCTCTGCCTGAGGGGGGTCTTGCAGATTCCTTCAATAAGCTCTTCCAGCTAGGCACAAATCACTTCAGAAGCATATACAAATCTCCACCGAGAACAAACCTGGCCGAAATTATAAATATGGCAAATCATTCCCCTATATTTGTGAATGAGGAAGATGCGGAAGAGATTACGGCTCTGGTCACCATGGAGGAATTGGAGGGCACATTAAAATGGTTCAAAAAAGATAAAAGTCCTGGCCCGGATGGATGGTCCATTGAGTTTTACCTAAATTTCTTTGAACTCTTGGGCCAAGACTTGTTACGGGTGGTGGAGGAAAGCAGATCATCAGGCTTCTTATATCATGCTATCAACTCAACTTTCATAACCCTCATTCCCAAGTCTGACTCTCCTTCCTCCTTCGACGACTACCGTCCCATCTCCTTGTGTAACTGTCTCTACAAAATCATCTCTAAGATTATTGCCAATCGTCTCAAACCCATCCTATCCAAGCACATTTCCCCCCAGCAATTTGCTTTCCTGGAAGATAGACAAATTCATGAAGCCATTGGTTCTGCTCAAGAGGCCCTGCATTCTATTTGGTCTAGACACTTAAAATGCATTCTCCTCAAGATTGATCTGTCAAAAGCTTTGGATCGAGTTAGCTGGCTATACATAAAAATGCTTCTCATCCATCTGGGTTTTCCACTAGCCCTTATCAATTGGATCATGGCTTGCATTATGACCCCTTCTTATAGTGTGCTCATCAATGGATCGGCTTCTCATTTCTTCCACTCATAAAGGGGACTTCGACAAGGATGTCCTCTCTGCCCTCTCTTATTTCTCTTGGTCATGGAGGGCTTGAGTCGACTTATCATTGTTGCTAAAAGGGAGGGATCCCTCAGCGGCCTCAGGATCACAGATGATTGCTACCTTACTCACCTTCTCTTTGTGGATGATGTTCTCATACTACTAGATGGTAGCATCCGAGACTCTCTAACTTTCTCTCGAATCCTCCAACTATTCATGAAGGCCACTGGCATGATGGTTAACCAGCAAAAATCCACAATCACTTTTGCCAGAACCTCGGTAAACAAAGCTCAAATTGCCCATCAAGCCTTCCCCTTTTCCATTCACCCAATGGACAGGGGCCTAAAATATTTGGGATTCTGGCTTAAGCCTAACAACCAAAAAATTGCAGACTGGGTCTGGTTAGTCAACAAATTGGAGAAAAGGCTAAATTGTTGGAGTCACAGATATCTCTCCAGGGCTGGGCGCTTAGTTCTCATTAAATCAGTGCTAGAAGCAACCCCAGTCTTTTGGATGGCACTAGCCTGGATTCCCAGAAATATTCTCGCTTGTCTTCAACAAATCTGTAACAAATATCTCTGGGCGGGAAGCCAGGACAAGCGCATATTTGCTTGGATTGGATGGCAAAAGATAGCACTCCCAAAAAGGTGGGGTGGCTGGGGCCTAAAGGACCTTCCATTATTTGCAAAAGCAATGGCAGCTAAAATGGGCTGGTCGCTGCTAACAAGCCAGAACTTATGGGCCCGATTATCATACCATAAATACATTTGGCCACAAGATATTCTGGACTAGGTAAGGCTCCCAAATTGGAATAGGACTGGAATATCATCTGTTTGGAAGGCCTTACTACTCTCCCTGCCCCTAATCAGGGATAACTTGGCTTGGAGAATAAACGATGGATCTCTGGCTAGGATTGGGATGGATCCATGGATTGGCAGCGGAGGAAGACATACCCTATCACTAGAACTGATTCAGTTCCTACACTCCCGTGACATTAATGTAATCGCACAAGCTGCTGATCATGAGAACTCTAGGATATTTCATCAAGCTTGGATGTCAGCGAATCAAATGAATCTACCACACAGATGGCATCAGGAATGGCAAGACTACTGTGCCGCACTAACTGAGTCTCATATTAGAATCAGAGATGGACCTGATGAATTAATATGGAGTCAGGCAGAGAATGGTAAATATTCTCCAAAGGCTGGATATATCACTCTCAGTAGTCACAAAAAACCAGACCATATCCCAACCTGGTGTCAAAGCATTTGGAAGCTAACAGCTCCGCCTAGATCTAAACTATTCTTCTGGTGTGTATTGAGGGATAAGGTACCTACTGGTGAACATCTTATGCACAGAACAATACATGGGCCAACTTGGTGCGTGTTGTGTAAAGAGGCATTGGAATCCACAGAGCATCTCTTCCTGAGATGTAATGCTACACAGGAACTTTGGCGATCTCTCTCAAATCACTTCTCTTTCATTGGAAACTGGGAGGGAGCGGACCTGATCGAAACCTGGGATAATTGGGTACAAAAACATAAGGGATCGAAATTTATAATCCTACCGATTCTCGTAATCTGGCAGATATGGAAGGCTCGAAATCGATCTATTTTCTAGGACAGACCTATCACCTGGCCACTGATTGAAGCTGCTATCTCCGCTGCCTTCAAGGAGCTCCCTGACCCTCAGCCCCCAAAGACGCGCCATCCTCATCCGCCCCCTTGCATTGACAAAAATACCCCTTGGGCCTTCTTTGATGGGGCAGCAAATCATCAAAGTTGTGGGGGAGGTTTTACTTTACATTTGAATGAACATCATCATTATACTGTAAAATCAGGCCTGGGAACGCGAACAAATAACTTCGCTGAGCTCATCACTCTTCGACATCTTCTCCACTTTGCTCTTCACCACCATTGCACCAGCATCAATATTTTTGGGGATTCAAAAATTGTAATTAATTGGTTCAATGGCATATCTAGCTGTCACATTCACACACTCAGCATCATCCTAAATGAAGTTTTTTTTTTCAAGGCAGCTTTTAACAACATCACTTGCTCTCACATATACAGGGAACATAACGGCCATGCTGACAAATTATCCAAGGAGGCCACGTTGATGGACAGAGGCATATGGGAGTTCACTGAGGTGAAGGAACAGAACGAATACAGATATTTTCACCGGCCTTACATAGACCAAGGATATCAGCATGCACCAGAATCTTAACATACTGAACAGGATTTTTGTTTTTTGACATGCAGACAATGCTTATACATGATGATCAGACAATGCATATTTTTTGTAGGAATGATATTGTGCTTTATACCAGCCCCATGGCAAGATGTAAACAGTTTTTATTTTTGAAGAACTACATAATGCACTGCACAATATATATATATGTTAATATGGAACACTGTCATATACACAGTGGGAATCGCATATGCGTAAAGCATCTACAATATGTAATTTTTCCAAATATAATGAAAAATTACGGATTTTTCCAGTGAAAAAAAAAAATA